>JAHHZJ010009477.1:0-16289 GCA_021437245.1 Aegilops speltoides
CAATATTTGAATTTTGCAAACATTTTTTTAATCCATGAATATGTTTTGAATCTTATGACCATTTTTTTAAATTCCGCAATTTCTCTTTGAACTATTTAACATTTTTTGAATTCACAAATATTTTTGAATTAGTGTGTCTTTTTTGAATTCACAACATTTTTTTGTATTCATGATTTTTGCCAATAAAAAAAATCACCAACATAAAAATAAGAAAAGAAAAGAAAAACGTTACCCTTGCAGGGTACCCGAAGCGAGTCAAGTAGTGTGCTTAGCCGCATCCGCGTGTCGCGCTCTAGACGCACCCTCTCGATTTTGCTTTTTTCTGCACGCGTTTTCGGGTTTATTTTCCAGTTTTTACTTGGTTTTCCCTAAGTTTGGTTTTTTTTGCCTAAAATCACAGCATGTGCTTCCGCGAGTAGTAGAGTTGTGCTTCTTCAATAGAGAAAAAAAAACACAACAGTGCTTCCACAAGAAGTACTACTAAAAAGGGGAAAACACAACACCTGAAAAGGGAAAAAACATACTTGTGCTTCACGAAAAATGGAAAAACACATATGTGCTTTCCGAAAAGGCATCCCCCAAAAGAAAAAAAATCGACCGCCATGGCTTCATCTAGACCGCAGACACCGGCGCGACGCTACTTCTCTCCCGCTAGATCGGCAGCTAGGATACGAATACCACCCCAACCTCCTACGCCGAGTACCCAGCCCCGCAGAAGTCGTTAGCCCAAAGGGAAGGGGAGGACGAAGCAGCCGGCCGGCCCTCTTCGTTGTCGAGATCATCTTCATTTTCAGAGTCACCAGAGGGTGCCCAAAATTGCCCCAACTGTCATTTTCAAGTCACCCAATACCGTGCTGATTTTGCCCATAGTTTGTACTTAACCTTGGGCCCGCTTTGAAGGCTGAGTGCATTCGCTATACATTATAGGCAACCTAGCCCCTAAACTCTGTTGGTGCCCTAAATATCCTGACCTGGCTCTGAGTAGTAAATATTTTGTGCATGTTTGAGTTTTCATGTTGCCATATTTGTACTAATATTATCTTTAAAGAAAAATTTGTACAGAAAAATGGGGGAATTCTGCCCATGTAATTAATCCACTACAAATAAGTCCATCTATGATATATACATAGTTAGGTTTAAGTATGCTTAATTAAGGTTTTGTCTACCAAGTAACTTTTTTTACTAAGGGGGCTAAAATGTGTGGTTAGGATGGCACGCGAATTAGATACCATGTTGTTACCACTTGAAATAATTCAAATAAAATTTGAATGCGAAATTTTCCATCTAGACGTATTTAGGCTTTGAACTCATATTGAGCATAAAATGGCAGTAAAATTGAGGGACCTTAGTACATTGTTCTGTGGATAACAAGGTTGTGGCTTCGATACATCCTGAACTAGTTTGTGAATTAGAAGCTATCTTATAAATCTCATGGGGAATGCAAATCCTTAAAAAAAGAAAAGGCACCAACACATCGAGGATATGGAAATGTGTCCCACGACCATCTCTCGACTCAAATTAAGAATGTGGAAAATGCTCCCCTATAACTATAGCACCAGACACTAAGATCATGTTTGGTGCTTTGCCTCCCAAGTCATGTTCGAGCTCCCCCACCACCTCCAACTTGTACGCCACTTAGTTTGCAAGCACCCTTCTTCCCGGTTCCGGCCCAAGCCCAAACTACAAACATAGGGATAACAAAGAGGGAGGTCAACTTGAATAAAGTTTAGGATGATCATTGGAGATCTCTGAAAGGAACTCAACTGCATGTTGTAGTTGTGATATTAAGTGTTTTTGTATCATAAATGGGATCTTTATTTATAGCAAATCATAGTCTGGTCTTTGGTTCAGGCGTACCCCGAAACATGTGGAGCTACTATTAATCCAAGTTGACAAGGGCTCCACCAATCTAGCTGGCATGTTTTATGATAAAGGAAACATACAACATACAAAACTAAATACACATAACATATGCGGGGCACACTTTTAGTCAGAGACATAAAAATGCAAAGGCGTGTCTCACTCCCTCCCTCCCTCCCTCCCCCCCCTCTCTCTCTCCACAACGACAATCCAACGAGGAAGACAATGCCTACTAAGATATGATACCATACAATTATGTTAGAAACTATAACATCATTTATAACCTAAGTACGACGTTCTCACTCATTTTATTATAGAGGAATGGATAAAGCCAAACTAAGTTTTTAAGCATAATACTTGCACAAATTAAGTTCCTGAACTATGAAACTTGGTTAGAACTAAGTTTCTAAACTAAACTCTGGGAAAAGACTAAATTCCAAAATTATGAAGCATGATCAAAACTAAGTTTAGAAACTACAAGACTTGGATAAAATTAAGATGCCGAACTATACCAAACTGGGCCATAACTTGCAGCTTTTGTGCAGATCATACAGATTCAATAAAATAACCCAACGTTTTTCAAATATATGGTGGTGTCATCGTTTGATGTAGAGGTCAGGACTTTTACCCTTGTTTTTGATATAATGGGAACTGAAGTAGCTTTTTAGTCCATCTACATATCATTGTGATTATTTGGTTATGTTGTTGTAAGGCACTTCTTCAACTTTTTGTTCCTTGCCGAAATAGCTCATCATGCTAACCTTGAAGAATATGTTCTCACTTCTCAGCAATATGTATCTAGTAGATGTTTATGTGTGGCATTTGTATTGGATTAAAAGCCAAACTGATCCGTAGAACGAAGAAAGTTTTAAATTTGAGCAAAACCTAGAAAGCTACAAGGGTTGGAGGAGGAGATTTGTGTGCAACAACTATGATTTTCTCATGCCTTTTCTTGTTTTATATAGCATGTATACATGCTATATCCAACCTAGGTAGATGACAAGACTCAAATACAAATATCTGGTTTAAACCCCGTTTATACCCGTTTGTCCACACACATCATCCATGGCCCGATTAAATTCAACATGCATATTAATTAAACCACCACATATTTTTACATGAGCTAGTTTAAAATAGGCCAAAACACCAGCTCTCATGACCATATTCAAGATGCTAAACACAATAGCAGCAAATAGATCTCTATGTAGGTGTAGCCCAAACCATATATATCACCCCTCTATTTTCTTCTTCAGTACTCTCGTGGCTCGCCCATGATACAAGTAACTATTACCTCTTGTGGCTTGGCTATACTAGGAAATACGTGAAAACTCATGTCTTTGAGGGCCAAAATAACATACACACCACTTCTTCTCATGGTATGCCCAACAATGGTTTGTTGCACGCCTTCAAGGGTTGCGATGGTAGTTCAAATATTTTTGCACTCACATGTGACCTTTTCTGGACACTTCCCATGCTCAACATTTCAAAAGTAAAATATATCTGAATCAGGTAATTGAGAACATACAAATCTAACATGAGGCGGATTGTACGTAAGTGTCGATATGACGCTATGTGTATGGGTTCTAGTAATTGGCAGTCAGTGGCCTCATGGAGCTACAACTCTACCTATTTATTTGGATCACACCATCCAACCTTTAAATAGACTTCATTGTGTGCTTCTAACCCAATTCAATTCTCACATATCCTTTTCTCAAAAATATTTTAAGGAATTATTGATTCATCAAAATTCAAAAATAAATAAAAATGATTGACACGACACCTACTCTTAAAAAAGTGTGCACTATTCTGACGCGTCCACTTACGCAACGTCTCTTATCATTATTTGTCTGCCTGAAGGCCCTTTTATTTTACACGTCTTGAATGTTAATGTTATATGAATCTGTTAGAGAATTGATCCCCATCCTTTGTTCATTACTCCCTTATTTCTGGTTTAAAGAGCCCATCTCAATTTTTCAGATTGTCATTATCCTAGTCCCACTTCGGGTCAGTTGAAGTGCTTCGAGTCTCACGCCACGTTTAATCCAAGAAGATGAGAGAGAGAGAGAGAGAGAGAGAGAGAGAGAGAGAGAGAGAGAGGGGGAGGAACAAGCCATGCAGTCGTATTTTACATGCACCATGCGAATCCAACTAGAAGGAGAGTTTTGCACTTTCGGTCATAGTGGAGTTACTATTGTGCCTTCGTGTTGAAATTTGTGTTCGTGCGTAGAAGAGATGTCGTTCTTGACCAACATTAGTGCAAGGCCACTTTCTTACAAATTAGTAGAGTGCCAACAGAGACATGCTCCTCGAGACCAACAGTTAGTGCAAGCTTGGTCCCAGGTGCACACCCATAATTTCCGCTTCCTCCCAAGCCGAACAAATGAATCACAAGGAAATTCAGACGAAAATACGTCTAAGAGCCACACATGCATGCACGAGAACAGAGACAGGAGCCTTCCATGGATGTCATCACCTACTTGTATGTGCTCCACCTTTGCCTCCGTTCACAAATATAAGATGTTTTGCATATTTCAATATACACTACATGTATACTGAAGTGAGTGAACAAACACACTAAAATACTTCCATATATATTCAAGTCAGAAAAGGTTATAATATCTTATAATAGTGAACGGATGGACTAATATTCAAGACTTGATTGATGGATGTGGCTAACTAGCACTAGTTCAGTAGAGATATACATCAGTACTATTAGTGGTTTCCGTTTTGGATCCGTAGCTCTCTCCACTAGTAGATGTGGTTATATATATATGGAGATATCAGCTTGAATGCAAGTAATTCACTACCTACCTGTACTGTAGTATATGTACCGGAAGCAATTGAGCTGCATGATGCAGTTTTTTCTGAAAAGAGAGTGAAAGCTCCAGCTCTCTGCATCGATTGTTGCCCACTATTTTCTTTTTATTTCTTAACTCTTTAAGAATCCAACATCACAAAAGGGAGTACAAAAAGAGCTAAGGCCATAATAGTTAACAATGCTGAGACAACCAAAAATACTTTAGGAATATCAAGATCCAATTTAGGACAAGAATGGATGAAAAATACACTCGTCACGTCCTACGACCATCTCCACTTGTGCGCTACACAGCTTCTCCCACAAGGAGATGGTACGCGGGATCCCTCCAATCAAAAGTAAGAGCATCTTCAACAGGCGCCCCAAACTGCCTCACACGCTAAAAACCTGAGTTTTTGTGCGCCGGAGACAAATAACAGCGCTCCAGCAGCCGCTGTAAAGTAGAGCGCGCTCAAAAAACTTTAGCGCACGGGTGTGCACGCGGGCTGCGGAGTTGCAAATTTGGGGCGTCGGATTGTGCGCACGGGCTGCTGCAGGTGGGCCGCCGGATTGGGCGCCGTGTTTTTGTGCATCTCGAAAATCTCTTTGTCGCTCCCGGGCATAAAAATGCTATTTTGACGCTGTAAAAGAATTATAGCACGCCGAGGCGAAGCGCGCCTGTTAAAGATGCTCTAAGGGAGTTTTGCGACTGGTGTACCCTTGGGAAGCAGTACTACATGCCATTCCCCAGGCCACGATGCACCGAGCCAAGCTTGTAGGGCCTACTTGGTTGAAAACCCGGGGTTCATGCCTGGAGAAAAATATTGCCCGAGGTGGCCCGAGAGTGATGGAATTGTTGCCTGGCCAGGCATGACTGTGCCCATGGCGTTTGGTTTGTGCCTGGGATGCGAAAATGCTCTTTAGAGCTCGGGCTCCATGGAGCCCGAGTTTGATTTGATGAAAATTCAATTTTTCACGTTTCAAAAAATTTTGAAAAAAAATACACACCACTAGTAGAAAAAGAGGCTTTCCGTCCAGCCCCATAAGTCGCGAAGCTGTAGGAACCGCGACTAATGGGACCTTTAGTCATGATTCGAGGTGAACGCGACCAAAGGCCTGGGCCTGTGGCGCTCGGTGGCAAGCTGGTGCACGTGAGGGGCTTTAGTCGCGGTTGGCGGAGACAACCGCGACTAAAATCTCAGTAACGGCCCAAGGCCTTTAGATCATGGTTGGCGTGCCAACCGGGATTAAAGGTTAGACCTTTAGTCGGTTGGTGCAGCACCATGACTAAAGGCCCGAACCTTTAGTCGCGGTTGGTTAGACCTTTAGTCGGTTGGTGCGCCAACCGCGACTAAAGGGATTTGAGGCCTCATTTTCAAACTCTACCCCCCCGTGGATCGCCTTTTCAGTTTTCAAAAAAATAAAAGAAAATGATGAAAATGTCAAAAAAATAAAATAAAATAAGTTTTCCATGTGATTTGTGGTCTAGTTGTTGGGAAAATTTGTAAATGTGAATTTCGGCTTTATTTGCAAAATCTCTCTAGAATTTAGTAAAATGGGCATAACTTTTGCATACTAACTCGGATGAAAAAGTTTTTTATATGAAAAATCATCTACTCGAAAAGTTACATCCAAATCATATTGTGGGCTTTTAGAATCCCCGTTAAACATTTTTAGAATCCCCAAAAACCTAACAGAAAAAAAGATACAGGGCTTTTAAGTTCTGGAGAGGCAAAAAAATTCAAAAAAAATCATATTGTGGTCAAACTGTGGTCAAACAATGGTCAAACTAATTATTCTAGAATATTAGTGTTACTAAATAATTATTTCAGTTTTTTTAAATTTTGGTCAAATCTGGTCAAACTGTGGTCAAAAAATGGTCAAACTAATTATTCCAGAAATATTAGTGTTACTAAATAATTATTGTTTTTTAAAACAATAGTTTCAAACTCAAACAGTGAAATGTGTCACTTCATGCTCAAGCTAAATACCGAGGGTTAATAGAATTGACATCCTACTATTGTCGGAAAACAACAAGTGCAGACTTGGAAACGAGGAGAATAGAACCCGGAAGTTAAGCGTGCTCAGTGGGGAGTGGGAGGATGGGTGACCGTTCGGAAGTTAGATGATTTGGAATTATGAGGGTGATTAGAGATTAGAGGATAAATTGAGCAGTGATGAGGGGTGGTGATTACAGATTAGAGGTTAAAATAATTCAGAAATTTGAAAATAAAAAAATTCGCAAAAAAATTAGTAAAAAATTTAAACATGCGGAGGAGCCTTTAGTCGCAAGTTAGATGAGAACCGCGACTAAAGCCTTTAGTCATGATTCGTAAGAGGCCGCGACTAAAGAGGGTCTTTAGTCGCTTATCTGAGTCGCGGTTAAGAGCCGCGACTAAAGGCCTTTGCCAACCGCGACTAAAGGCCTTTTTTCTACCAGTGCACATACTTAGAGACATAAAACATATGTGTGTAAATTTTCAGGACGAAACACCTTAAAATGAGTGCTACACAAAAAGAACAAATCTGAGGCTTTTTAGTAGATGCACTATTCATCCTCAAAGTCCATGAATTTGTCTTTTTTACACAGACCACATTTTAGGGTATTTCATCCTCAAATTTTACATACATACACATAACATCCTTGTTTACTTGTATGATTTTTTTCAGATTTTTTTGAAATTGAAAAGTACGAATTTGAATTTTTCAAAAAATCCGGCCTCCATGGAGGCCGAGCTCCAAAACGCCCTACTCCCTGGGATGCTACTACTATGTTATAGTACAGTTAGCATGCAAAAACTGCACATCCACCCATACTGTACAAAAAAAATAATAAAATACATGGGAGGCAGCCCCGGAAGCACACCAAGGCATTACTATAACATAGACTAGTCACAATGGGTAGTAATTTAGACTAGTAACATATAGTAACATGCATATGTTACTAGTCTATATTACTACCTCTATAGTAAGGAGTAACATATGTGTGGTGT
Source organism: Aegilops speltoides (assembly GCA_021437245.1). NCBI lineage: Eukaryota > Viridiplantae > Streptophyta > Magnoliopsida > Poales > Poaceae > Aegilops > Aegilops speltoides. The sequence continues at coordinate 7,648 of JAHHZJ010009477.1, forward strand.
CATGCAACACTTCATTTATTAGGTTGTAGACTCATCTTATCTTGATATGTGTGATGTTACAGTAGCTATGCTATCACATGCCCTTCTTTTCTCATTAGTTAATCATCACATTATCTGGTTTGCCTAGAGATGTGTTTATATTACCACCTATGTTATGTGGATAATCTTAGGAGTGGGACGCCTTACCCAGGGTAATCGCATTGTCAGGTGGCCAGCGCATGCTAATGATTTTGTCTGCTTTTGCGGGCCAGGCTAGACTTAGATTGTCTAGGACACTAACCAAACAAAGGCCAGACAGATCTCAAGGAAGCCTTTGGTAGGCAATTTTGCTCCAGGACTCAAACCGAACAGGCCCGTACACACTGATCTCCGCGGGATGATCTCGTCGCCGACCGCTGATGGTAAGAGGTATTTCTTGTTAATCGTGCTACATGACTACTTGAGGTCCATGTGGCTTCAAGTTATCAGGTCGAAGGACTGGCGCTCAGCTTCTTCAGAAAGGTGAAAGGGTCGACCGAGGTAGAACGTGACTGCAAGATCCCCGTGTTCTACATCGCGAGGTGTGCGCGGTGCGCGGCTCGGCGCGCGGGGGCAGTGCCGGTGCTTCCTGTCCTGGATCTCGCAAGGCGGTTCTGGTCCCCGACGTGCGGGAGGGCCTGGCGTGTGAGGGGCTCGGGCAGCGCGGATCCAATCTCCTGCGAGATGTGTAGCCTGCAGGGGTCTCGAGGCTGCGTGGAAGGACGGCTACGTGTGGCGGGAGGCGGTGTTGGAGCAGAGAGGCTCCGGCCGTGGTCGGATGCGGGGTGCAAGACCTGATCTGGTCTTTGCAGGCCCGCCGTCGGGGATGATTGGTGGTGGCCCTGCATAGCGGTGGCGCACTTGCTGTGTGGGGGTGCACGGTTCAGTGGAGGCACGGGTCGTCCTCGGCCTGCTGCGTGGGAGTGGCTGCCCCGGGTGAAAGCCTGGCCGGTGTTGGCCAGTCGGCGGCGACGACGCCTGTGGGCGTCGCTCTCTTCCTTGGAGGTGCCGTCGGGAATATCACAGCCAGATCTTCCGGATCAAGTCCTTCAGGTGAAAACCCAAATCCTGTTGCAGGGTCGGGCAGTCACGTCGTCTTCAACGTCGTTCCCCTCTTTAGGGCACCGTCCTGAAGACTTTGATCCCTTTGGTGCTTCCTACAACTAGACGTGCATGGTGGTTTCTGTGGCAACGATGACAGCGACGAGCAATGTCGGAAGCGTGGCCTTGTTCGTGGTAGTCGGCTCTTCTTCTCCGGTGTGTCCGTGGGTGTGCCTCGACTGCCTGTTGCTGTGAAGTTGAAGCCGCGGTGGGGGCCGGTGGTATACGATGACACGTGACAGATGGCTTGTTCGGTGATCCTCCGTGACGCCACCCCTGCCTAGTCTTCTTAGTAGTTCATCGTCGGAGTCGGAGCTACGCTGCTTTAGTATGGATTGTATGGAGTGTTGGGCTGCAGCTTTTAAGGATGTTGTTTTTCTTTTCTCTTTCTTTGATCTTTGGATCTGGTCCTAGGACCTTCACCACCTTGTTGTTTTTCGCTGCTTCCTGCTATTATCAATGAAATGCCAGCGATGCTGGATCTTTCAAAAAAAAAACTCCGCCGACTTAGTTTACTTTTACAAGCACACCAGTATGAACTATTTCACCCCCGCGTCGCGGACTTCAAGTGGCAACGCACCACCACGACCTCTTCAAGAGGCAGCTCTATTGAAGTGGATACGTCGGTGTAGCTCCTCTCGACCAAGGCGGTGGTGAAGATGGGCCCATCATGAATTCTACACAAAATATAAATATAAAGTAAAAAATCTTAGTTTTTGGTGGCCTTGTCTTGGACAAGAGGGGTTGTACAAAAATTCATATTTTGGAGGTGATTTGCCTCCTCAATTAATTGCAAAATATATATCTATATATATATATACCTATCTTTTTTTATAAACTATATTTATAGCTCCCTAATATTAAAGGACGGTGCATTTCTCAATTTTTTTGGTCCATCCACCAACCCTAAGCTGTACATAAAGTTGAAAAAAATTACCCACCCTGCCACCCGTAAGTGGAAAAAACTCTTCGTTAATTGTTTCTCTATTTTTTCGCCAGTCATTGAAACTGCCCCTAAAGTTGAAGTAAATTACCCACCCCGCTACCCGTAAGTGAAAAAAAACTCTTCGTTAATTGTTTCTTTAAATTTTTCATCTGTCATTGAAACTGCCACTAAAGTTGAAGTAAATTACCCACCTCATCACTCATAAAAGCAACAGTGAAAAAAATTAGTGTTCCTCCAAATTATTCGTATGTCATAGGGCCCTCCAGTTTTCATTCATCGTGAGACTGACCTTTTTTTTTCCTTCTCATACATGCATCGAGGATCTACTCAAAAAAATACGCGCATCAAGATCAAGTTCAACATCGATCCATTGTGAGCATGTTAGAATACACGTGTCTTACGTCACATGCGTGCCGGTTGGTGCACAAATATTCAAATCCTTGTATATTTGTATTTGTGCCTTCGTGTTGAAAAGTGTTCCTTCGGTGATCGTATCCACACTCGTCCAATGCATAGTTGTGCCTTCGTGTTGAAAAGTGTGTTCGCGTGTGGAAGAAAGATCGTCCATGAGCATTCGTAAGGTCTCTTTCTTACAAATTATTAGTAGAATGCCTACAAAGACACACTCCTTGAGACTGTCAAACCAGTGCAAGCTTGATTTCTCATGTAGATCCATAAATTCCCGTTGTCTCCCAGGCCGAACACATGAATTTGCAAGGGAATATACACACACCTTGCATGCATGTTATCACCTACTAGTATGTGCTCCATCTCTAAGTAGACAGCCGTAGCTACTAACGTTCGGTTTGATTGATGGATGTGGTTACTAGTAGTCTAGTAGAGTATATATAGTGGTCATCCATAACTCTCTCTCTGCTATTGGATCTGGTTATATATATGTGCAGATATCACCATGAATGCAAGTAATTCACTACCAACTTGTACTGTAGTTATGCACTGGACGCAATTGAGCTGCATGATGCAGTTGCCTTTTTTGAAAGGAGGTGAAAGGGGAGTCCTCTGCATCGATTCATGCAAACTGTTTTTTTTTTGAACGGATGCAAAATATTTGCCTCATCGATGATAGGCATCGATGACGGACATGATGTAGCACGAGGGGAGAAATGTCCGTAGATGTTTCCTTCCTCCCCAACTGAAGACCCAATCTGAAGCTTAGGCAGTGAAGACACACCCGGCACAACCTCTAGAACATTCCCAACTCGCGCAAGGCAATCGTGCAGTTCAGTGCGAAGCAACTCGGTCTCGCCCGCTAGGACGGGCTGCAATTGCACATCAGCTGGTGTTGCATTAACCTCTAGTGCAGGTAGTGGGGTAAGCATTGGAGCATCATGGTGTGGCTTCGTTGTCAGATCGAAGTGGCGCCCAGCATGACGGAAACACACTTTGTGGCCGAAACGAAGGCATCCGGTGCACCGGATTGGGTCCCTGCAAGAGGCCCACTGCTTTCTTTCGTTCCTTGCTTTTTATCCAAAAAATTGCAAGGGTACAAAAGAGCTAAGGCCATAACAAGGTCGAGACAACCAAATTACTTAGGAATATCAAGATTATATTTAGAAAAAATATGGATGTAAATTACACTCATCGGGCGCTATGGCTAACTCCACTTCTGGTGCGCTACGTAGCTTGTCCCAGAAGGGGATGATATGCGGGATCCCTAGGTTCCAGTACAAGGATGCACATTAGTGCAAGCTCCCTGCGTTCCAACCCGATCGCAGTGGCGAGTCGAACTCCAACAATTTCGTCAACTTCTACGAGGCCAACGGTATCAAGCATTACACCACCACACCATACTCGCCTAAAAAAAGCTACTTCCTCAACTGGAAGTGAGATGGTGCTCTACCACTTGAAGTCCATGGTCGTGATGGGGCCTTTGATAGAAACGATGAAGAGAGCGGTGTACCTGCTCAACAAAGCTCCATTGTGGAATCTCAACGGTGTCATGCCGTATGAGGCTTGGCACAGGAAGAAACCGAATGTCCATGTCCGTTGTCTCGGGACATTTGGATCATTGGATGTGTCGCCTATTGTCATGGACCGACTCTCGCTTCTCTTTAATCACTCACAAGTATGGTTAATTTGAGCTCAGTGTAGCGACTACAAGGGAACTACTAGTCATTATAGGAGGAACTAGGAAGGGAAATGGTAAGCCACCACCATTTGTCGTGTTCGATGATCCACCAGATGCCTTCCTTCGAGAAGGACAAGTAGGTGGCGAGGGGAAGGAAGCAACTCAAATCCGCTCTAGGCACTGGACTCTTGGGTTAGGCTAGTGCCTTACTGCCTTCTTATGGGTCAAGCGTCCAGCGAGGCAAACGTGGTACTTCCAGGTGGGGGTATGCATGTCAGGAGTGATGACATCCCACCTTCTTGTGAAGAGGCTTGACCCCAAGCCTCTGCGCCAAGGAAACGAGCCTAGAGCATGACCTTGTCTACCCAATGTTGGTGACCATGGCGTGATCCAACCAATCGTATCAGAACCTGCTCGATCATGCTTCAGTGTTTCTTGCTCTAACGTTATTGAAGTATGGCAGTTAGAACCATTAGCACGCCCATTGAAGTCGGCAGCTCAGGTTCAGTCACGGTACCTGGGAGTAGTGCACGCCGGAGTTGCGAGACCTGAAACACAAATGCACAAATGCCTATCTGGTGGCTGCGGACAATACTCCACATCTTTGATCTTGACTATGACTTGATAAGGGCCATAGTAGCGGCAAGAGAGCTTATGGTTGGCGCGCTTCGCAATGGATTTATGAATGTATGGTTGGAGCTTCAAAAAGGCTACATCTCCCATGATGAAGGTGCGGTGCAATATCTTTTTTGTCCATCTGATGCTTCATGTGCATGCACTTTCTCTGCAAGTGTTGCTGCAATGGGTCCTGGATAATTGCACACTCATCGAACCATGATTGCAGAGTTGGGACATACATGAACTTGTCGTTGTGATCCTCCACCCCCTTGGCTCATGCCCTTATACAGCCTTAAAGAAGACATTCCAATCGTCGAGTTACAGAAGAGTTATACGAAAACTGAGCGGGGGGTCAAATGGCTCCAGCTTTTGGACATGTACGCGTGAAGCAACGTAGGAACATCTTGAGGCACTGGTTAACACGCTTAGACTGTCCGTCGGTTTGAAGACAACATCGATGCCGAAAAACTCCAGGAGCTCCTCCACGACATGAAGTTGCATGGTGATGGTGTGTGGTCGCTTCCCTGGTGCTCTCCGCACTTGAAGCAGAGGGGGCCTTGAGTTTGGAGCCATGAGCATGAGTTGCATCGATGCTGCGATGATCCATGACTGCTATCAGAGTTGGTGGTTGTCCTTGTGGCATTGGAGCGGGCAAAGGCATGGTCACCCCCTGTATGGTGCACAGTTTCGACCAGTCGAGAGGCAGACAACCATGACTGCTTGATGCATGGTGATGCCTTACACTACTTCCTCCTGGAGCGGCGCTAAAGCGCACACCATGTCGATGTATGGTGGGCCCTACACCAATAGCGGTACTCCCTCCATACAATGAGTAAGATAGTACTCCCTCCATTTCTTTTTAGTATGCATATAAATTTTGTCTGAAGTCAAAGTATCTCTAGTTTGATCAAACTTATCGAAAAAGTATCAACATTCACAATACCAAATCAATATCATTAGATTCTTTAAAGAATGTAGTTTCATATTATATATATACATACATACATATACATACATACATACATATATATATATATATATATATATATATATATATATATATATATATATATATATATATATATATATATAGTATTGTAGATGTTGATATTTTTTTATATAAATTTGGTCAAACTTCGTAAAGTTTGACTTGGCAGAAATCTTATATGCGGAATAAAAAGAAACGGAGGGAGTAATAAGGATGGATGAAGTCGGAGTAAGTAGATAAATGGTTGATGGCTAATTCAAGTCTCTCTATGTAATCTGCAACTGAAGCAGTTTGGGAAATGGTGTCAAACCGACGTATCAACCACCGATGTCGAGCGTGTTTGAATTTCGTGCGGAGCAATGTTGGAAAAGATTCCCAAAGGAACACCGAAAGCTTTTTCGGAATCAATTGCAACCAAACTTAAGCCTACCCCCGAGAAATTCATAGAGGTCCTGGGTACCCAGAAATTCTCACGGATGCCAAATATTTGTAAAAAAAAAAACTGCCCGCTCCAGAACTCCATTTTGGTCCATTAGTCTCGTATATGTTGTGCCTACTTTGCGGGGAAAAGAAAATGCTATGCCTTCACCCACGGTTTTTCACCTTTGTTTCTGATGGGATGCTCTTGATTAACTCTTCGATACAGGTTAAAAAAAACTCTTCGATACCACTGATACGTGAAGGCGCTTCTGGTGTACTCTGGGCATCATGGACGTACCAGAGGTCGAAGGGCCACGATGGCGATCGCAGCCATCCGGTCCAGAAATCCGCATCCGGCCTCCATCCAGGTCCTCCCATTTGTTATCCACCGTACCCCAGCGTTATCCAACCAGAATTCTCCTCACCTCAGCCATGTCACGCGCCGCCGCCACATGGCTGCCCGCCAGTGGGCACGCCATCCCCGCGACAGATAAGGCGCGCCCTTGCCTCGCAGCCCAGCCGGCCGTATCTTCATAACCAAATAGCCCCGCACCAAAACGCACCCCACTAGCATCATCGTCACACATTCCCAGCGCAGATCGTCCCAACAACTCCGCAGCTCCATCACAATGGCGTCGCTCACCATGATGGCGTCCCTCTCCGCGGCCGTGGCGGTCGACCGGCGCGCGGCCGCCCCGCGCCGCGGCCTCGTGGTGGCCCGGGCCACCAAGGTCGAGGGCCAGCAGGAGCCGGCGGCCAAGCTGGCGGCCGTGGAGCCCGCCACCGACGGCCGCCGTGCCGTGGTGTTTGCTGCCGCCGCTGCGGCCTTGTCGGCCATTGGCGGTGTGGCGTTCGCCGAGTCGGACGTCAAGAAGGGGAGCCCCGAGGCCAAGAAGAAGTACGCCCCCGTCTGCATCACCATGCCCACCGCCAAGATCTGCCACAACTGACCGTGGGGAGGGGACGATGATGATGCGGGTGGGCGGTAAATATTGTACTACGTACGGTTTTATCTCTTGTCGAAGTTCGAGCTTAGATGCATAAGGCCGCGTTGCGTGCGCTGGGACGCCGCCATGGACGGTCTCTAATGTTGTTGTATTATCCATTGCAAATTCGAGGTGAAACCGCACTTGTTTGATTACTTTCATGCACGCGCCCTTTCGTCTGTCGAGTGATCTCCTTATCTGAAAATGAACTGATCACAACGCTGACCTCAGGGGACTGTTTTCTGTCACGCCGTACTGGGTATGGATTGGTTATGTGACTGTAAGGAGTGTACCAACGAACAAAATCGCCTGATCTTTGTTCTTCTAAGAGCATCTACAACCGGACCCCATACCCGCCCCAAAAGTCCGGACATGCTGCCCGGTCAGTGTCCGGATGCAAAAACGTCATCCAATCGGCCTCTCCATAACCGGCCCAACGTCCGGACTGACAGGCACTCCCCATATCAGGCCCAAATCTTGGATGGATATGGGGAGGCCCGGACGCGCCCGGACACGCCCGCCACGTCGGACTGACTGATAGGGCCCACGTTGGAACGCGGAGAGACCGTTGATCCGATGGGCGTCTCCTCCACTCTGCGTTGCATGGCGCCGCTTCGACATGCCGCCCAAGGGAGGAAGCCGACTATTTAAGCTGGACGGCGGCAGCAAAACCGTAGCCTGCCCCATTTCTTCCCCTTTCTCCACTCCGCCCTAGCACTGCCACTTCAGTCCGATATACTGGTGCCTCGCAACACATGCAACACCTCACGCACCACATCATCAACAACAAGATGCCAATAATGTTAATAGAAGACCATTGGGAAGCCGTCCACCCCAATAGCTTTTTGATCCCCTATATCATCATGGGCTCTCTTAACCTCCTTCGGGGTGAATTCTACCGATAGAAACTCGTTCATTTGCATGGTCACCTTTGGGGATATATGGTTTGGGATGTCACTGGTATCAGCACCTGCCACAGGGGTAAACAAGGAAGAAAAGTAGTTAGTATTAAGTGTCTTTATGCCTTCTCCTCCTCTACCAGAACTCCATCCTCCCTCCTCAACTAATTGCATTCTTTTTCTACCATTCTAATGCGAAAGCCTAGAAATAGTGTGTGTTACGGTCTCCATTAACCAGCCAATTTGCATGATCTATCTGCTACCACATAAGGTCCTCCCATTCTTCAAGCTTTTCTAGTTTAAAGCATAGAGTTTGTTCCCTGCTAACTTGGTTGTCCCACAACGGCAGACTCCTGAACACCCCTAGTCAAATTTTTATTTTATTTTCTCATTGCCTACCCCCCCCCCCATCTCCAAGTACCAAGAGCCTTTACCACCATCTTTAGAACATCCGGTCCCGCCACACCCTCCCAGGTTCTCCTGCGCCTCCCACAAGTAGACCGCTGCACCCTCAGGCTACCATTGCGCAACAGCACCACGGTCGATGATTAGAGTGATGGGGATCCCCATTATTGAT
>JAHHZJ010009484.1:0-16865 GCA_021437245.1 Aegilops speltoides
CCTTTTGCAACAAGTCGAGCTTTGTAGATAGTTACATTACCATCAGCGTCAGTCTTCTTCTTGAAGATCCATTTATTCTCGATGGCTTGCCGATCATCGGGCAAGTCAACCAAAGTCCATACTTTGTTCTCATACATGGATCCCATCTCAGATTTCATGGCCTCAAGCCATTTTGCGGAATCTGGGCTCATCATCGCTTCCTCATAGTTCATAGGTTCGCCATGGTCAAGTAACATGACTTCCAGAATAGGATTACCGTACCACTCTAGTGCGGATCTTACTCTGGTTGACCTACGAGGTTCGGTAGTAACTTGATCTGAAGTTTCATGATCATTATCATTAGCTTCCTCACTGATTGGTGTAGTTGTCACAGGAACTGGTTCTTGTGATGAACTACTTTCCAATAAGGGAGCAGGTATAGTTACCTCATCAAGTTCTACTTTCCTCCCACTCACTTCTTTCGAGAGAAACTCCTTCTCTAGAAAGGATACAAATTTAGCAACAAAAATCTTGCCCTCAGATCTGTGATAGAAGGTGTACCCAATAGTCTCTTTTGGGTATCCTATGAAGACACATTTCTCCGATTTGGGTTCGAGCTTATCTGGTTGAAGTTTCTTCACGTAAGCATCGCAACCCCAAACTTTCAGAAACGACAACTATGGTTTCTTGCCAAACCACAGTTCATAAGGCGTCGTGTCAACGGATTTTGATGGTGCCCTATTTAACGTGAATGCGGCCGTCTCTAAAGCATAACCCCAAATTGATAGCGGTAAATTAGTAAGAGACAACATAGATCGCACCATATCTAGTAAAGTACAATTACGACGTTCGGACACACCATTTCGTTGTGGTGTTCCGGGTGGCGTGAGTTGTGAAACTATTCCGCATTGCTTCAAATGTAAACCAAACTCGTAACTCAAATATTCTCCTCCACGATCAGATCATAGAAATTTTATTTTCTTGTTACGATGATTTTCCACTTCACTCTGAAATTCTTTGAACTTTTCAAATGTTTCAGACTTGTGTTTCATCAAGTAGATATACCCATATCTGCTCAAATCATCTGTGAAGGTGAGAAAATAACGATACCCACCGCGAGCCTCAATATTCATTGGACCACATACATCAGTATGTATGATTTCCAACAAATCAGTTGCTCGCTCCATAGTTCCGGAGAACGGCGTTTTAGTCATCTTGCCCATGAGGCACGGTTCGCAAGTACGAAGTGATTCCAGAAGTCCATCGGTATGGAGTTTCTTCATGCGCTTTACACCAATATGACCCAAACGGCAGTGCCACAAATAAGTTGCACTATCATTATCAACTCTGCATCTTTTGACTTCAACATTATGAATATGTGTATCACTACTATCGAGATTTAATAAAAATAGACCACTCTTCAAGGGTGCATGACCATAAAAGATATTACTCATATAAATAGAACAACCATTATTCTCTGATTTAAATGAATAACCGTCTCGCATCAAACAAGATCCAGATATAATGTTCATGCTCAACGCTGGCACCAATAACAATTTTTCAGGTCTAAAACTAATCCCGATGGTAGATGTAGAGGTAGCGTGCCGACCGCGATCACATCGACTTTGGAACCATTTCCTACGCGCATCGTCACCTCGTTCTTAGCCTATGTTCGCTTAATTCATAGTCCCTGTTTCAAGTTGCAAATATTAGCAACAGAACCAGTATCAAATACCCAAGTGCTACTGCGAGCATTAGTAAGGTACACATCAATAACATGTATATCACATATACCTTTGTTCACCTTGCCATCCTTCTTATCCGCCAAATACTTGGGGCAGTTCGCTTCCTGTGTCATCCGCTTGTAGTAGAAGCACTCGACCTCGTGCTTAGGTCCAGATTTGGGTTTCTACTCTTGAGCAACAACTTGCTTGCTGTTCTTCTTGAAGTTCTCCTTCTTCTTCCCTTTACCCTTTTCTTGGCGGTGGTCTTATTGACCATCAACACTTGATGCTCCTTCTTGATTTCTACCTCCGCAGCCTTTAGCATTGCGAAGAGCTCGGGAATAGTCTTGTCCATCCCTTGCATATTATAGTTCATCACAAGCTCTTGTAGCTTGGTGGCAGTGATTGAAAAATTCTGTCAATGACACTATCATCAGGAAGATTAACTCCCAGTTGAATCAAGTGATTATTATACCCAGACATTTTGAGTATATGTTCACTGATAGAACTATTCTCCTCCATCTTATAGCTATAGAACTTATTAGAGACTTCATATCTCTCAATCCGGGCATTTGCTTGAAATATTAACTTCAACTCCTGGAACATCTCATATGCTCCATGACGTTCAAAACATCGTTGAAGTCCCGGTTCTAAGCCGTAAAGCATGGCACACTGAACTATCGAGTAGTCACCAGCTTTGCTCTGCCAGACGTTCTTAACATTGTCAGTTGCATCTGCAGCAGGCCTGGCACCCAGCAGTGCTTCCAGGACGTAATTCTTCTATGCAACAATGAGGATAATCCTCAAGTTACGCACCCAGTCCGTGTAATTGCTACCATCATCTTTAAACTTAGCTTTCTCAAGGAACACATCAAAATTCAACGGAACAACAGCACGAGCCATCTATCTACAACAAACATAGACAAGCAAAATACTAACAGGTACTAAGTTCATGATAAATTTAAGTTCAATTAATCATATTACTTAAGAACTCCCACTTAGACAGACATCTCTCTAGTCATCTAAGTGACCACGTGATCCAAATCAACTAAACCATGTCCGATCATCATGTGAGATGGAGTAGTTTTCAATGGTGAACATGTAACGCCCTCGATGCGGCTATATCTCCCACGTGTCGAAGCACGACTTAGAGGCATAACCGCATTGAAAGCAATGCCGCAAGTGAGGTAATCTTCACACAACCCATGTAATACATAAGGGAAAGAGATACATAGTTGGCTTACAATCGCCACTTCACACAATTACATGAATAAAGCATTACATCATCCAGATACAATCAAGGTCCGACTACGGAACCAAAATAAAAGAAGAACCCCAAATGCATAAAGGTCCCCGATCGACCCCAACCGGGCTCCACTCTCGATCAAGCTCAAACGAAACAACACAATGAACAAGATCTTCATCGAGCTCCTCCTTGAGCTTGGTTGCGCACACCTTTCGGTAAGATAGGTACCGCAAACTGGTTTTGGAAGTATCTGTGAGCCACGGGGACTCAAACAATCTCGCACCATGAGATCAAGACTATTTAAGCTTATAGGAAGGATGGAGTAATGAGGTGGAGCTGCAGCAAGCGACTAGCATATATGGTGGCTACAATACGCAAATGAGAGTGAGAAGAGAAGACAAAGCACGGTCGATAAAAGTATGATCAAGAAGTGATCCTGAAACTACTTACGCCAAACATAACTCCAACACCGTGTTCACTTCGGGACGCCGAGAAGAGACCATCACGGTTACACACGCTTGTTGATGTATTTTAATTAAGGTCAACTTCAGGTTTTCTACAACCGACATTAACAAATTCCCATCGCCACATAACCGCGGGCACGGCTCTCGAAAGTTTATACCTGCGGGGTGTCCCAACAGCCCATGACAAGCTCTCGCGATCAACGAAGGAATATACCTTCACCGAGACACTCCGATCGACTCGGTATCCCAAAGACATCAAGACATTTCGACAATGGTAAAACAAGACCAGCAAAGCCGCCCGATGCCGACAAATCCCGATAGGAGCTGCACATATCTCGTTCTCGGGGCACACACGGATGAGCAAGACGACGGGTTGGCATAGACCTGGTTGCCTGTGGGAGCGCCGGACATCGCTTCGAGTTGGACCAACACTCGAAGGAGCACTGCCCGGGGGGTAAATAAAGATGACCCTGAGTCTGCAGAACCCAAGGGAAAAAAGGCTTAGGTAGGCAAATGGTAAAACCAAGGTTGGGCCTTGCTTTGGAGGAGTATTATTCAAAGCGAACTGTCAAGGGGTCCCATAAATCACCCGACCGCGTAAGGAATGCAAAATCGGGAACATAACACCGTATGACGGAAACTAGGCGCAAAAGTGGAACAAAACACTGCATAAGGCCGAGCCTTCCACCCTTTACCAAGTATATAGACGCATTAATTAAATAAGAGATATTGTGATATCCCAACAAGTAAACATGTTCCAACAAGGAACAACATCTCCATGTTCCAACAAGGAACAAACTTCATCTTCACCTGCAACTAACAACGCTATAAGAGGGGCTGAGCAAAGCGGTAACATAGCCAATCAACGGTTTGCTAGGACATGGTGAAGGAAATATGCCCTAGAGGCAATAATAAAGTTATTATTTATTTCCTTTCATATCATGATAAATGTTTATTATTCATGCTAGAATTGTATTAACCCGAAACATAATACATGTGTGGATATATAGACAAACAGAGTGTCACTAGTATGTATAGACAAACAGAGTGTCACTAGTATGCCTCTACTTGACTAGCTTGTTAATCAAAGATGGTTAAGTTTCCTAACCATGGACAAAGGAGTTGTCATTTGATTAACAAGGTCACATCATTAGTTGAATGATCTGATTGACATGACCCATTCCATTAGCTTAGCACCCGATCGTTTAGTATGTTGCTATTGCTTTTATCCATGACTTATACATGTTCCTTTGACTATGAGATTATGCAACTCCGTTTACCGTAGGAACACTTTGTGTGCTACCAAACGTCACAACGAATCGGGTGATTATAAAGGTGCTCTCTGGTGTCTCCGAAAGTATTTGTTGGGTTGGCGTATTTCAAGATTAGGATTTGTCACTCCAATGTCGGAGAGGTATCTCGTGGCCTTCGGTAATGCACATCATATAAGCCTTGCAAGCATTGCAACCAATGAGTTAGTTGCGGGATGATCTATTACGAACGAGTAAAGAGACTTGCCGGTAACGAGATTGAACTAGGTATTGGATACCGACGATCGAATCTCGGGCAAGTAACATACCGATGACAAAGGAACAACGTATGTTGTTATGCGGTTTGACCGATAAAGATCTTCGTAGAATATGTAGGAGCCAATATGGGCATCCAGGTCCCACTATTGGTTATTGACCGAGAATAGTTCTAGGTCATGTCTACATAGTTCTCGAACCCGTAGGGTCCGCACGCTTAAGGTTTCGATAGCGGTTATATTATGAGTTTATGAGTTTTGATGTACGAAGGAGTTCGGAGTCCCGGATGAGATCGGGGACATGACGAGGAGTCTCAAATGGTCGAGACGTAAAGATCGATATATTGACGACTATATTCGGAGTTCAAAAGGTTCCGAGTGATTCGGTATTTTTCGAGTCCGAGAGTTACGAGAATTCGCCGGGGAGAAGTATTGGGCCTTATTGGGCCCTTCGGGAAAGGGAGAAGGGCTGCCTAGGGCAGGCCGCGCGCCCCCCTTGCCCTAGTCCGAATTGTGTAGGATCGAAGAAGGTGAGAGTGTCTAGAGGGGGGGTGATTAGACTACTCGACAAGTTAAAAATTCAGTCTTTGATCAAGAACAGATTTTGGCAGATTTTGCATAACACACACAAGTCAAGTAGCACACTACACATGCAAGTCTAGAGTATGAGCAGCGGAAAGTAAATTGCACATGTAGTAAAGGGAAGTGGAGAAGATCAAACGCAATTTGGAGACGCGGTGATTTTTCTCGTGGTTCCGATAGGTGGTGCTATCGTACTTCCACGTTGATGGAGACTTCAACCCACGGAGGGTAACGGCTGTGAGAGTCCACGGAGGGCTCCACCCACGAAGGGTCCACGAAGAAGCAACCTTGTCTATGCCATCATGGCCTCGCCCACGAGGGCTAGCCTTACTCGGGTAGATCTTCACAAGTAGGCGATCTCCTTGCCCTTACAAACTTCTTGGTTCAACTCCACATCTCGACGGAGGCTCCCAAGCGACACCTAACCAATCTAGGAGGCACCACCCTCCAAAAGGTAATAGATGGTGTTGATGATGATGAACTCCTTGCTCTTGTGCTTCAAATGATAATCTCCCAACACTCAACTCTCCTCACCGATTTGGCTGTGGTGGAAGAAAGGATTGAGTGGAAAGCATCTTGGGAAGGCTAGAGATCAAGCTTCATATGGTGGGAGTGGAGCAACTTGATCTCAACACAAGGGTAGGTAGTTCTCTTCTCAGAAATGTAAGGTAGGAGTGGTAGTACTTTCTGATGGCTCTCTCTACGAATGAAGAGGGGGTGGAGGGGTATTTATAGCCTCCACACAAAATCCAACCGTTACACACATTTGACCAATCTCGGTGGGACCGAAGTTGACAACTCGGTGAGACCGAAAGTTCAAATCATGTGAACGTTGGGATTTTCGGTGGGACTGAAAATACAATCTCGGTTTGTCCGATTCGTGCAAAGACAAGAGCTTGCCAATCTCGGTGGGACCGACTTCATCATCTCGGTGACACCGATTTGATGACAGAAGGTTACAGAAGCTTGGCAACTCAAGTTTCGGTGAGACCGAGTTCAGAATCGGAAAATCCGAGTTTTCTAGGGTATGGCTTTATGGCTGAGGTGGTTCATCTCGGTGTGGTGAGTTTGGAATATCGGTGGGACCGAGATTACTTATGAGTGTATATGGCGGTGAGAGTTGCGATAGTTTAGGAGATGTATCACTAAGCACTTTGAGCAACCAGATCATCATCATAACCTCATCCCCTTTTAATACTATTGGCTTTCCTATGGACTCAATGTGATCTTGGATCACTAAACCAAAAATGGAGTCTTGAGCTTTTGCCAATGCTTGCCTTAGCATTTTAAGGGGTCCACCGCTTCAGTCCTTTTGCCATGCCAATGTGATTGAACTTCCTGAAACATACTTGATAAAAGCATTAGTCCAACCACAAAGTATGTTGTCATTAATTACCAAAACCACCCAGGGAGCAAATGTGCTTTCAATCTCCCCCTTTTTGGTAATTGATGGCAACACACAAAACAAGACATCAAAGCTTACTGAAAGAAAGACAGAATTATCACGAAAGCTTTGACAAACATGTAGTACACAAGCTCCCCCTACAAGTGTGCAAGATTTTCATAAATTATGGTTTTGGACTACCACTAGCACACAAGAGAGAAAGGCAAGATGTGCTACATGCAGCTTGGCCATATGCATCAGAGCAGATGAAAAGAAGTGAGTGATAATGCATATGTGCATGGTGATTTCTTGCAAACAAGTATTCACAAGCAAGTCACCATCATGCACATCTCGCAAAGTGCATATACTTACCTTGAGGTTCCTTGGCATTGTACCAAGAAATAAACTTGGGAAAACAAGGTTAGATAACACAAGAGCATTTCTTCAACCAACTGCAAGAACATCAAGAGTACCAAGCCAGGGAGGACATGTATAAAGAGTGTCTCATTTTGAGCACAAGCTTGAATCAGCAAACATGTCTCCGAAAACTAAAAAGATTTTCAATGAACTCTGAGAGATTTTGCTTTCCATAAGATATCAATTGTGAAGGTTCCTCTCCCTTTGAGTTGTCTTAGATCAAGGGGTTTGATGGAAAGAGCAAAATCAGAAGAATGATGCCAAATGTAATATCCAATGTGGAACACGGCAAAGCTTTGATGTGATTCTCTCCCCCTTAAGGTAAGATTGCTCTTCTTCTCCCCCTAAGTCTTCTCCCCCTTTGACATCAAGTGCCGAAAAGGACAGCAAACTAGGAAGGTCAAGGAAGATGGAAAGAAGTGGGATCCTTAAGAATCACAACAGGGCAATAAGAAACATGCATAGAGAATCATTGAGTGGAGCTGCAGAAGATGATATCCTGAAAGAAATAAATCGGTGACACCGAAATAAGATGGATCGGTGGGTCCGAAAGTCATGGACTTAGGGCAGATCCTTTTCGGTCTGACCGAAATATTTAAGTTGGTGATGCCGAGTTTAATTCCAAGGAAATACAGAAATAATGCAGCTCACTTTGCAAGGAATGTTTCAAAGGATTTGCAATGATTTTGTAAATGATTTTCGAGGAATTGATCTGAGCCAAAAGGATATTCACAAAAACAGAAGAATAGAAATAAAAAAGATTCCTGGATGAAGTTTTTTTAAAAGAAAACTCAATGAGAAGAGAAAATAGAAAGACTCCAAAACATATGTACTTCATCTAGATAGGGGTCGGCGACAAAGTCACCTATGTTTGAGTATATTGACTTAGGAGTCAAATGAGAACATTTGATCATAGGTCATACTCATCGTTTAAGCTCAAAATGGGGTTGCCATTTTTCGATTAAGAATTGATGTGTTCACATCTTATGAAGCTGCTTGTACTCATGACTTTGAGCAAAGCTCCTTAAAGATGTGAAGAACATACCTTGGGCTTGTTGTTGCTTTGCTCATGTAGGTGAACTTGATGTAGGTGCTTATTGAATGTGAAGTTAGAGCACCATTTCCACTTGTGTAGTTCATCTTCCTACATGGGTTAGGCAAGCAAGGAAATACTCAAGGATATCCAAGATGACAAGAGTGAAATACTGGATGTATAAGGTGTCAAAAAGGATATGTGGAATTTTGTTCCTTGAACTCAACATCCCAAAGGGCTAGATACTTGGTCAATGACAAGATTACTCATGATGTGAGTGTGTGGTAATCTTGTGGAATGTAGATCATCCAAGTACGCAAGGAGTTAGATGCAATACAAGGGGCAAATGTGTCCAAGACATATGATCATCATCATAAGAGTAATATCAAGGATTAGTCAAGTAGGCTCATGCCTTGCATGCATCAATGGAGTTTTCACTCCAAGTTTGAAGCATCAATGATGTTCAACTCACTCCTTAGGCGACAAAACACTTTCTCATCAAGAGGTTTTGTAAAGATATCGACAAGTTGTTTGTCGATCGAACATGCTTAAGATTGATGTCACCCTTGGCAATGTGATCACGAATAAAATGGTGACGAACTTCAATATGTTTCGATTCGAGAGTGTTGCACGGATTGTGTCCAATCTTAATCGCACTCTCATTGTCACAAAGCAAAGGAACATGTCTCACATGTATCCCATAATCCTTAAGCGCTTGTGTCATCCATAGCAACTGAAAGCACAACATGAACCAGCAGCAATATATTCTCGCTTGGCGGTGGATAATGATATCAATTTTGTTTCTTGGAGGACCAAGATACAAGGGATCGACCAAGGAATTGACACGCACCGAAGTTGACTTTCTATCAACCTGTCACCGGCATAGTCCGAGTCGGAATAGCCAACAAGGTCGAAAGAGGCCCTCTTAGGATACCAAATGCCAAAGTTTGGTGTGTGTATCAAATATCTCACAATTCTTTTAACAGCTTTAAGATGACATTCTTTAGGGCTGCTTGATATCGAGCACACATGCATACACTCAACATTATGTCAGGACGAGAAGCACAGAGATATAGTAGAGAACCAATCATAGATCGGTAAACCTTTTGATCAACGGGTTCTCCATCTTTTGTCAAGTCATTATGTCCACTTGTAGGCATGGGGGTTCTCATACCTTTGCTTTCTTGCATGTTGAACTTCTTGAAGAGATCCTTGGTGTACTTTGTTTGTGAGACAAAGGTACCCTCCTTAGATTGCTTGATTTGCAACCCAAGGAAGAATTTGAGTTCACTCATCATGGACATCTCATACTTCTCCGACATGAGCTTTCCAAACTTCTCGCTAAAATGAGGGTTAGTTGAACCAAAGATAATATCATCAACATATATTTGGCACACAAATAGTTCACCATCAACCCTTTTCGTGAATAGCGTTGAGTCTATTTTTCCAATCTCAAAGCCTTTTTCAAGAAGAAAGCTAGTCAAGCATTTGTACCAAGCTCTAGGAGCTTGTTTAAGACCATAAAGAGCTTTGTGCAACTTGTAAACATGATTAGGCTTTTTAGGATTCACAAATCCGGGAGGTTGTTTCACAAATACTTCCTCCTCAATTTCACCATTTAGGAAAGCACTTTTAATATCCATTTGATAGAGAGTAATATCATGGTGATTGGCATAAGCAAGAAGAATGCGAATGGACTCAAGTCTAGCAACGGGGGCATAGGTCTCACCGTAGTCCATACCTTCGACTTGTGTGTAACCTTGAGCTACGAGACGAGCCTTGTTGCGGATGACTTGTCCATCTTCATCTTGCTTGTTCCGAAACACCCATTTGGTTCCAATGACGTTTTGATCATCCTTGGGCTTCTCTACCAAAGTCCATACATTGTTCCTCTCGAAGTTGTGTAGCTCTTCGTGCATAGCGTTCACCCAATCCGGGTCTTCAAGTGCTTCTTCTACCTTCATAGGTTCAAGACTAGAGATAAATGAGTAATGTTCACAAAAGTTAGCTAAGCGAGTTTTAGAGCGAGTAATTCTCCTGAGTCGATGTCGCTCATCATTTGTTCCACGGGATGATTTTTCTTGACTCTTGCTCGGGACTCGGGATAGCTTTTGTTGTGGTTGTGGCTGAGCTTCCTCATCATCCTCATCTTCCTCTTCTTCTTCATTGTTGTTGGTGTTGTCTTGAGGTGGTGGAGAAGGAGGTTGTGGTGGATCTTCTTGTTGCACTTCCTCATCTTGGTGAGTTCCACTTGTGGAGGCCTCCATGTTGCCTTGAGGTTCATCTTGCCGTGAGGTAGGGGCTCCACATATGTAGATGAGGTACTCTCCTTCACTTCCATGGGACTAATCTTTCCAATAGATAAATCTTGAATGGCTTCCGATGGGTCCTTGTCTCCTACATCAATAGGCATTTGCTCTACTTTGAGCCATTAGATTCATCAAACTTCACGTCTACCGTCTCTTCAACCTTTCGGGTGAAATTATTGTAGACACGGTAGGTGTGGGAGTTTGATCCATAACCAAGAAAAAGCCTTCATGAGTTTTAGGAGCAAATTTAGACCGACGATGCTTATCAAGGATATAGCATTTCAACCAAAGACACGAAAGTATCCCACTTGGGGTTTGTTACGGTGAGGAGCTCAGATGAAGTCTTGCCGAGGAGCTTATGAAGATAAAGCCTGTTGATAGCATGACAAGCTGTCTCGACGGCTTCACCCCAAAAGTGCTTCGTGTCTTGTATTCATCAAGCATCATTCTCGCCATCTCTATGAGCGTTAGGTTCTTCCTCTCAACAACTCCATTTTGTTGAGGAGTGTACGAAGTCGAGAACTCATGTAGAATCCCTTCCTCATCGAGAAAAGAGTCTACATGGGCGTTCTTGAACTCCGCTCCATTGTCCTCCGAACTTTCTTGATCTTCACCTCAAATTGATTTTGGGCCTTTACGCAAAGGTTTTGAAGATTCTCTGAACCTGCGATTTGTCATCAAGGAAAAATACCCACGTAAATTTGGAATAATCACCAACTATAACTAGACCAAAGGAGTTACCACCAAGGCTTTTGTAAGCATTGGGACCAAGAGATCCATATGAAGAAGCTCAAGCGGTCTCCTTGTGGTCATGATGTTCTTCACGGATGACTTCCACCTACTTGTTTTCCTGCTCGACAAGCACTACAGTCTATCTTTGTCAAAGAGAACATCTTTAACACCAAGAATATGATCACCTTTGATTAGCTTGTCTAGATTACGCATACCAACATGTCCAAGCCTTCTATGCCATAACCAACCTTTAGCGGATCTAGCAATGAAGCAAGTTCTAGGTTGGGCTTTCTTAGTGAAATCAACAATATATAGATCACCTCTACGGATACGGTAAATGCCATGTTATGATTGTCACGACGAAAGACTTGGCAATCTACTTCGGTGAATAGCACATTGAATCCAAAGTCAGCTAATCTAGACACGGAAAGTAAATTGTATCCAAGTGATTCTACAAGCATGACATTTTGAATAGAGCTATCATGAGATATGGCCACCTTACCAAGGCCAAGTACCTTACCCTTGGAGTTGTCTCCAAAAGTCACATACTTGCGTGGACCATCGTTCTTTGCAAGCTCTCGAAACATGTCTTCGTCTCCGGTCATGTGATCGGTGCATCCACTATCAAGAATCCACTCTTTTCCACCGGATATGTAGTCTCTCAGATTTGCCATAAGATTGAGACTCTTCATGATCTTGTCTAGCTCGGTGTCCGAATCGGAGCAATCATCATCATGCTCATGCTCATCATCATATTGACCCATAGATAGTTCATCATCAACACCTAGGTCAATTTGACAACGACTTGCATTATTTTTGTCAATGTGACAATAATCATCGGAATGCAATACAAGAGCACTTCTAATTAGAGCATTGATAAGACAAGGATCACCCTTCTTTTTCATGAGATCATGAAGCTCAAATAAGCATTTATCAAAGTTGGGATCATTGGGGCGCATCATATCAAATTCAATAGTCTTGTATAGAATTTCATCAAGACCTCTCAAAGAGTAGTCCGGATAAAGTTCTTCCAAGAACTTCCACATAGCATAGGCGCACTCAAAGTTTATGTGAGCTTAAGCAAGTTATCGGGTAACCCTCTAATGATAAGATTTACATTTCTAAGGTTCTGAAGCAAATCAAGCTCTTCATCCATGGTAGGATGCAAGGGGTCAAATGGAGGCACATAGGGGTTTCAACATATTTGCAAGTTATACATCTTAAAGATAATAAGCATTTCAATCCTCCACGAGTTATAGGACACTCCATTTAGAATAGGCACTCTATGGCTAACACTCCCAAACGTAGACACGTCCATCTTTCTCCAATGGTGTGTAAACCAAAGCAATGGAGACCAATGCTCTGATACCAATTGTAGGATCGAAGAAGGTGAGAGTGTCTAGAGGGGGGGTGATTAGACTACTCGACAAGTTAGAAATTCAGTCTTTGATCAAGAACAGATTTTGGCAGATTTTGCATAACACACACAAGTCAAGTAGCACACTACACATGCAAGTCTAGAGTATGAGCAGCGGAAAGTAAATTGCACATGTAGTAAAGGGAAGTGGAGAAGATCAAACGCAATTTGGAGACGCGGTGATTTTTCTCGTGGTTTCGATAGGTGGTGCTATCGTACTTCCACGTTGATGGAGACTTCAACCCACGGAGGGTAACGGCTGCGAGAGTCCACGGAGGGCTCCACCCACGAAGGGTCCACGAAGAAGCAACCTTGTCTATGCCATCATGGCCTACGCCCACGGAGGGCTAGCCTTACTCGGGGTAAATCTTCACGAAGTAGGCGATCTCCTTGCCCTTACAAACTTCTTGGTTCAACTCCACATCTCGACGGAGGCTCCCAAGTGACACCTAACCAATCTAGGAGGCACCACCCTCCAAAAGGTAATAGATGGTGTTGATGATGATGAACTCCTTGCTCTTGTGCTTCAAATGATAATCTCCCCAACACTCAACTCTCCTCACTGATTTGGCTGTGGTGGAAGAAAGGATTGAGTGGAAAGCATCTTGGGAAGGCTAGAGATCAAGCTTCATATGGTGGGAGTGGAGCAACTTGATCTCAACACAAGGGTAGGTAGTTCTCTTCTCAGAAATGTAAGGTAGGAGTGGTAGTACTTTCGATGGCTCTCTCACGAATGAAGAGGGGTGGAGGGTATTTATAGCCTCCACACAAAATCCAACTGTTACACACATTTGACCAATCTCGGTGGGACCGAAGTTGACAACTCGGTGAGACCGAAAGTTCAAATCATGTGAACGTTGGGATTTTCGATGGGACTGAAAATACAATCTCGGTTTGTCCGATTCGTGTAAAGACAAGAGCTTGCCAATCATTGTGGGACCGACTTCATCATCTCGGTGACACCGATTTGATGTGATGATTCTGAAGCTTGGCAACTCAAGTTTGGTGAGGCCGAGTTCGAATCGGAAAATCCGAGTTTTCTAGGGTTTGGCTTTATGGCTGAGGTGGTTCATCTCGGTGTGGTGAGTTTGGAATATCGGTGGGACCGAGATTACTTATGAGTGTATATGGCAAGAGAGTTGCTGATAGTTTAGGAGATGTATCACTAAGCACTTTGAGCAACCAGATCATCATCATAACCTCATCCCTTTTAATAGTATTGGCTTTCCTATGGACTCAATGTGATCTTGGATCACTAAACCAAAAATGGAGTCTTGAGCTTTTGCCAATGCTTGCCTTAGCATTTTAAGGGGTCCACCTCTTCATCCTTTTGACATGCCAATGTGATTGAACTTCTGAAATATACTTGATAAAGCATTAGTCCAACGACAAAGTATGTTGTCATTAATTACCAAAACCACCCGGGGAGCAAATGTGCTTTCAAATTGGGCTAAAGGGAGGGCCGCACCCCACCTTCCTTCCTTCTCTCTTCCCTTCCTAGTCTCCTACTCCTAATACGTGGAAGGATCCTAGTTGGACTAGGAAAGGGGAATCTACTCCGGGGTGGGAGTAGGACTCTCTATGGCGCCTCCTCCCTAGGCGGCCTCCTCCTCCCTCCCTCCTTATATATCACAAGGCGGGGGCACCCCATGGACACACAAGTTGATCTACAGATCGTTCCTTAGCCGTGTGCTGGTGCCCCCTTCCACCATATTCCACCTCGGTCATATCGTCGCAAGCTTAGGCGAAACCCTCGCATGCCGAGAACATCAAGATCGTCACCACGCCGTCGTCTTGACGAACTCTCCCTCGACACTCGGCTGGATCGGAGTTCGAGGGGCGTCATCGAGCTGAACGTGTCTGAACTCGAGGCCCGTCGTTCGGTGCTTGGATCGGTCGGATCGTGAAGACGCACTGACTACATCAACCGTGGTTGTGCTAACGCTTTCGCTTTCGTCTCCTGAGGGCACGGATAACACTCTCCCCTCTCGTTGCTATGCATCACCATGATCTTCGCGTGTGCGTAGGAATTTTTTGAAATTACTACGTTCCCCTAACAAGGGCATCCGAGCCTAGGTTTTATGGTTTGATGTTTTGCAGTAGAACACAAGTGAGTTGTGGGCGATACAAGTCATCGCCTACCAGCATGTCATACTTTGGTTCAGCGGTATTGTTGGATGAAGCGGCCCGGACCGACTTAGACACTGCCAGACGCTTACGCCGAGACTGGTTCTACCGCCGTGCTTTTGCACCTGGGTGGCTGGCGGGTGAGTTTCTCCAACTTTAGTTGAACGAGGTGTGGCTATGCCGGTCCTTGAGAAGGTTAAAGCGAGTCTATTCGTGAAGTATCGCTGTGGTTTTGATGCGTGGGTGAGATTGGTTCTTGCTTCAGCCGTAGCAGCCACGTAAAATTTGCAACAAACAAAGTAGAGGACGCCTAACTTGTTTTTGCAGGGCATGTTAATGATGTGATATGGTCAAGACATGATGCTATATTTTATTGTATGAGATGATCATGTTTTGTAACCAAGTTATCGGCAACCGGCGGAGCCGATGGTTGTCGCTTTATTGTATGCAATGCAATCGCCTGTAATGCTTTACTTTATCACTAAGTGGTAGCGATAGTCGTAGAAGCATAAGATTGGCAAGACGACAACGATGCTATGATGGAGATCAAGGTGTCGGCGCGGTGACGATGGTGATCATGGTGGTGTTTGGAGATGGAGATCACGTAGCACAAGATGATGATGACCATATCATATCACTTATATTGATTGCATGTGATGTTTATCTTTTATGCATCTTATCTTGCTTTGATTGAAGGTAGCATTATAAGATGATCTCTCACTAATTATCAAGAAGTGTTCTCCTGAGTATGCACCGCTGCCAAAGTTCGTCCGTGCCTGCACACCACGCGGATGATCGGGTGTGATAAGCTCTACGCCCATCTACAATGGGTGCAAGCCAGTTTTGCACATGGAATACTCGTGTTAAACTTGACGAGCCTAGCATATGCAGATATGTCCTCGAACACGGAGACCGAAAGGTCGAAGCGTGAATCATATAGTAGATATGATCAACATAAGATGTTCACCATTGAAAACTACTCCATCTCACGTGATGATCGGTTATGGTTTAGTTGATTTGGGTCACGTGATCACTTAGATGACTAGAGAGATGTGCTGCCTAAGTGGGAGTTCTTAAGTAATATGATTAATTGAACTTAAATTTATCATGAACTTAGTCCCGTAGTATTTTGCAAATTATGTTGTAAGATCAATAGCTTGCGTTGTTGTTTTCTATATGTTTATTTTGGTATGTTCCTAGAGAAAAATTGTGTTGAAAATGTTAGTAGCAATGATGCGGATTGGATCCGCGATCCGAGGTTTATCCTCATTGCTGTCGCACGTAAGAATTATGTCCTTAATGCACCGCTAGGTAGCAGACCTATTCGCAGGAGCGAATCACGCACGTTATGAGCGCTATGGCTAGCTCAATATGATAACTACTTGATAGTTTTGTGCACCATGCTTTATGGCTTAGAATCGGGACTTCAAAGATGTTTTTAACATCATGGACCATATGAGATGTTCCAGAATTGAAGTTAATATTTCAAGCAAATACCGAGTTGAGAGATATGAAGTCTCCAACAAGTTCTATAGCTAAAAGATGGAGGAGAATCGCTCAACTAGTGAGCATGTGCTCAGTATATCCGGTACTACAATCGCTGAATCAAGTGGGAGTTAATCTTCCGGATAAGATAGTGATTGGCGTAATTCTCTAGTCACCATCACCAAGTTAGTAGAACTTCGTGATGAACTATAGTATACAAGGGATGATAAAAATGATTCCCGAGTTTTTCATGATGATGAAATCGATGAAGGTAGAAATCAAGAAAGAACATCAAGTGTTGATGGTTAACAAGACCACTAGTTTCAAGAAAAGGGCAAAGGGATGGAAGGGAACTTCAAGAAGAGCGGCAAGCAAGTTGCTGCTCAAGTGAAGAAGCCAAGTCTGCGGACCTAAGCACGAGACTAAGTCTTCTACTGCAAA
>JAHHZJ010009485.1:0-18101 GCA_021437245.1 Aegilops speltoides
ATACACCATTCTCTGCCTTCCATTGCAGCAATTCCGGTGTGGTGCCCAGCTTTTCTTGTCACCTACACAATTCGGGTACAACAATTTTTGTGATCCTCTAACATGCTTGCTGCAACTTCTTCTTCTCCAAATCACTTGCGGTTTCTCTTTGCATCGGCAATGGCCCGACCTAGATCATCAGCGGGCTCATCGATGCCTCTTCTTCAACTTGTTCCGCATTGCGGCTCAGCTTCTTCCGCATTACCGGCTCAGCTTCTTCCCCCATTGTTGTGTCATCGTATTCGGGGAACCATGGCGGGATAGCTATCGTCGTCCTCTTCTTCTTCATTGTCTTCCATCATAACCCTCTTTCTCCGTGCTTGGTCCAAACATTATAGTGGGGCATGAAACCGGACTCAAGCAGTGGGCGTGAATGGTTCTTGGCGTAGCGTAATTGCGACCATTCTTCAGACCGCACATGGACAAGGCATAAAACCATCCGCCGCTTGTTTGCCTCGGCCGTAGCGAGAAAAGTATACGCATACCGGCCTCCATTGCGGCTCATCTTCATTACACAACACCGAATAGACCAAATTAATACAAGTTTGTACATAAAGTTCATAGAACACTTAAATGCAACAAACAAATAACTCTCTAGCTAAAGCATTTAAATGCAACAACAAATGCGATCAAGATCGCAACTAAGGTAACAATTGATCCAACGACATAATGATACCAAGCCTCACTATCGATGGCATATTTTCTAATCTTTCTAATCTTCAAGCGCATTTTCTCCATCTTGATCTTGTGATCATCGGCGACATCGACAACATGCAACTCAATTCCATCTTCTCCCCTCAATTCTTTTCAATTTTTCTTTCAAGTACTTGTTTTCTCTTTCAACTAAATTTAACCTCTCGACAATAGGGTCGGTTGGAATTTCGGTTCACATACCTCCTAGTTAAAAATATCTATGTCAACTTGATGGGCATAATTTGTCATAAACACGAAATGCAGCAAATAGTTTTAAAGATAATATACCACATCCGAATCATAACAAGGGCGAGGGCCGGCGAGGGCGGATATCAAAACCATGGCACTATGTATAACAAACAACGTCTGGGTAAGATAATTATTATAGAAGTAACTATATATCCAAATCACACAAACATCAATTTTTATATAAAATTTCATGAACAAGAGGCTCACCACAAGGTGGTGCCGTGACAGAGACGTGCGTGCGATCGGCAGTGAATTCTGATGGAGATTTAGAAGGCACTAAGTAAACCAAACCTACATATGCAAACTAAGTGTTATTTTGACCTCAAATTGCATATAAATCAAATACTAGCACATATATATATATTTCCTCCCAAATTACTAAACTCACAAATTAATAACTATATAAAGCATTGCAAGAGCTAATCTAGCAATGAAAGATGAAAGGACAAAGTTGCTAACCTTTGTGATCATTTGAATGGATGGGGGCCTTCAAATCTTGACAAATTTTGGGCAAAATGTGTGATGAGCTCGAGAGGAAGAGGAAAAACGAGAGAGGAGAGGGAAAGGGAAGAAACGAGCAAGCTCAAGTGGGCCGAAGGGTTTATGTGGGCGACCTTTAGTGCGGTTCATGCCAAACCGGTACTAAAAATCTTGGAAAGCCAGGCCGACAACATCCTGCCACCACTCTCATTAGTACCGGTTAAGTAGCCGAACCGGTGCTAAATTAACCGAACGGTACTAATGAGAGCGGCCCGGCTAGCCGTTGGAACCGGCACTAATGTATACATTTGTGCGGCTCTACTAAGCCGCACTAATGTGCTTCACGTTTGACCCTTTTTCTACTAGTGATTATAGTTGTATTTTAAACATTATATGTTACAACTAACTTATTTGTGATTCTTTTTCCATCTTAGTATATCAAGTTATTATGACCCGCCTTTCGGTAAGCCGCCAAGGTATCTTGTGGTCTATTTTTACATGCGAGGATAGTTAAAAGATTTGGTGGGGCATCTGAAAGCAAATGAAAAGTAAACAGGGTGAATATAACACGGCAGCTTAATGGCGTTAAGCACCAAAACCGTGCGATGGCGGCCAAATCAAAGTTATTTCTATTCTATTACATGACTTCCGAGTCCAAATGATTCATATTATTTTTAGCATATCACGGTATGTGCGTAAGCGGATTAGCTCTCATGTTACTTTGAAGCGTGCGGGTCAGCCCTCTCGCTTCTTCACCTATCCCTTTCCTAGAAGGTTGATGATGACAAGTCAATGTTGTTGAAAGCTTCAAATTCAGCTTCATCATCAACTAGTCCGGCGAGTCGACTTCGAGGGCAAAGGTATGCTTACGAATTGGGGATCGGTGGTCACTTTGTAGTGCAGCGTTGGAATCCTCCGGTTCTCGGCGTCATAACCACTTTGGTACTTGGTAAGATCCACTTAGTCAGCTATCTAGGTGGCCACGGCGTATCTCCTTTACACAAGTGGTAAAGTCTTCTTGTTCAAAGTCTTGATAACCCACAAGTATAGGGAGCATAGCGACTTTGGGGTAGAGTATTCACCAAAATTTATTGATTGACGCAAGAGGCCAAAGAATATTCTCAAGTATTAGCAGTTGAGTTGTCAATTCAACCACACTGGATAACTTAGTATCTGTAGCAAGGTATTTAGTAGCAAGGTATTTAGTAGCAAAGTACTATGATAGTAATGGTAATAGTGGCAAAAGTAATGGTAGCAGTTTTGTAGTAGTTATATGATGACGAAAAAGTAAATAAGTGAAGCACAATATGTGAAAAGCTCGTAGACATTGGATCGATGATGGATAATTATGTCGGATGTGATTCCTCGTGTAATAGCTATAACATAGGGTGACCAGAACTAGCTAGTTCATCAATGTAATGTAGGCATGTATTCGAATATAGTCATACGTGCTTATGGAAAAGAACTTGCATGACATCTTTTGTCCTACCCTCCGTGGCGCGGGTCCTAATGGAAACTAAGGGATATTAAGGCCTTCTTTTAATAGAGAACCGGACCAAAGCATTAGCACTTAGTGAATACATGAACTCCTCAACCTACGGTCATCACAAAGTATCGATTATTGTCACTTGGGGTTGTCGGATCATAACACATAATAGGTGGTGGATCAAGAACTCACATATATTCATGAAAACATAATAGGTTCAGATCTGAAATCATGGCTTTTCGGGCCCTAGTGACAAGCATTAAGCATAGCAAAGTCATAGCAACATCAATCTCGAACATAGTGGATACTAGGGATCAAACCCTAACAAAACTAACTTCATTACATGGTAAATCTCATCAACCCATCACCGTCCAGCAAGCCTCGATGGAATTACTCACGCGCGGTGAGCATCATAAATTGGTGATGGAGGATGGTTGATGATAAGACGGCGATGAATCGCCCTCTCCGGAGCCGAGCGGACTCGAGATCAGCCCTCCCAAGAGATTAGGGCTTGGCGGCGTCCGTGTCGTAAAACACGATGAAACTTTCTCTCGATTTTTCCTCATGACGGAATATATAGAGTTGGAGTTGAGGTCTTTGGAGCATCGGGGGCCACGAGGCAGGCGCGCCCGGAGGCGCGCCCCACCCTCGTGGACAAGGTGTGGGCCCCGGCTTTAATTCTTCGCCAATATTTTTATATTTTCCAAAAGTTATCTCCGTGGATTTTCAGGTCATTCGAAGCGTTTGTTTTACGCACAATAAACAACACCATGGCAGTTCTCTTGAAAACAGCGTCGATCCGGGTTAGTTTCATTCAAATCATGCAAGTTATAGTCCAAAACAAGGGCAAAAGTGTTTGGAAAAGTAGATCGTTGGAGATGTATCAACTCCCCCAAGCTTAAGCATTTGCTTGTCCTCAAGAAATTCAGTTGATAAACTGAAAGTGATAAAGAAAAACTTTTACAAACTCTATTTGCTCTTGTTGTTGTAAATATGTAAAGCCAGCATTCAAGTTTTCACCAATGATTATGAACTAACCATATTCACAATAACACTTAGGTCTCATATTTACTCATGTTAATGGCATAATAAGCTAGCAACCAATAATAATAAAACTCGGATGACAACACTTTCTCAAAACAATCATGATATGATATGACAAAATGGTAGCTCACTAGCCCTTTACGAGACATAAAACATAAATCAGAGCACCTTTAAAGATCAGGGCTGACTAAACATTGTAATTCATGGTAAAGAGATCCGATCAAGTCATACCCAATATAAACTAATAGTAATGCATGCAAATGACGATGTGCTCTCCATGGTGCTTTTTTAATAAGAAGGTCATGACTCAACATAAAAGTAAATAGATAGACCCTTAGAGAGGAGGCGAGGTTTGTAGAGGTGCCAAAGCTCGATTTTAAAATAGAGATGAATAACATTTTGGCGGTATAATTTCCTTTGTCAGCAACAACTATGAGATGGCGATATCTTCCATACTACATACATTATAGGCGGTTCCCAAAGCAGAATGGTAAAGTTTATACTCCCCACCACCAACAAGCATCAATCCATGGCTTGCTCGAAACAACAGTGCCTCCAACTAGCAACAGCCGGGGAGTTTTGTTTAATTATTTTGATTTGCTTTGATCTTTTTGATCATGGGATTTGGGCATCTGGTTACCAGCCATTTTCTCAGTGAATGAGGCGGAGTCCACTTCCTTGAGAATAACCCACCTAGCATGGAAGATATGAAGGAAATATGCCCTAGAGGCAATAATAAAGTTATTATTTATTTCCTTATATCATGATAAATGTTTATTATTCATGCTAGAATTGTATTAACGGAAACATAATACATGTGTGAATATATAGACAAGCAGTGTCACTAGTATGCCTCTACTTGACTAGATTGTTAATCAAAGATGGTTATGTTTCTAACCATGGACAAGAGTTTTATTTGATTAACATGATCACATCATTAGTTGAATGATCTGATTGACATGACCCATTCCATTAGCTTAGCACCCGATCGTTTAGTATGTTGCTATTGCTTTCTTCATGACTTATACATGTTCCTATGACTATGAGATTATGCAACTCCGTTTAGGAGGAACACTTTGTGTGCTACCAAATGTCTAGCATGGCTGGGTGATTATAAAGGTGCTCCACAGGTGTCTCTAAAAGGTACTTGTTGGGTTGGCGTATTTGAGATTAGGATTTGTCCTCCGAATGTGGAGAGGTATCTCTGGGCCCTCTCGGTAATGCACATCACTTAAGCCTTGCAAGCATTGCAACTAATGAGTTAGTTGCGAGATGATGTATTCGAGCGAGTAAAGAGACTTGCGTAGCGAGATTGAACTAGGTATTGGATACGAACGATCGAATCTCGGGCGAATAACTATACCGATGACAAAGGGAACAACGTATGTTGTTATGCGGTCGACCAATAAAGATCTTCGTAGAATATGTAGGAACCAATATGGGCATCAGGTCCGCTATTGTTTATTGACCGGATCGTGTCTCGGTCATGCCTACATTGTTCTCGAACCGTAGGTCCTGCGCTAAAATTACGATGCGGTTTCTTTATGAGTTTATGTATTTTGATGTACGAAGGTTGTTGGAGTTCGAGGATGTGATCACGGACATGACGAGAGTCTCGAAATGGTCGAGACATAAAGATCGATATATTGGAAGCCTATATTTGGACATCGGAATCGTTTGGGTGAAATCGGCATTTCTGGAGATGCAGGGGTTCTGGAACCCCGGGGTTAATGGGCCTACATGGGCCTTGAGGGAAAGAGAAGGAGGCGGGAGATGGCGCGCCCTCCCTTCCTAGTCCGAATAGGACTAGGAAGAGTGGCGCCCCCTCTTCTCCTCTTCCTCCTCTTTCCCCTTCTCCTTCTCCAACTAGGAAAGAAAGGAGTCCTAATCCCGGTGGGAGTAGGACTCCCCAGCGCCCTCCTTGGCGGCCGCCCCTCCCTTGGCTCCTTTATATCACGGGCGGGGGCACCCATAGACACACAAGTTGATCTTCGTGATCGTTCCTTAGCCGTGTCGGTGCCCCCCTCCATGATATTACACCTCGGTCATATTGTGGCGGTGCTTAGGCGAAGCCTGCGGCAGTTGAACATCAAGATCGTCACCATGCCGTCGTCTTGTGGAACTCCTCCCGAGCTTTGATGGATCGGGCCGGGTGCGTCATCGAGCTGTACATGTGTCAAGAACTCAGAGGTGCGAATGCGGTTCTTGGATCGGTTGGACCGGAAGGCGTCGACTACTTCCTCTACGTTCGTCAGCGCTTCGCTTGGTCTCGAGTGCGTGAACAACCTCTCCCTCTCGTTGCTATGCATCACCATGATCTTGCGTGTGCCTAGGAACTTTTTGAAATACTCGTTTCCCAGCGGTGGTATCCGAGCCTAGGTTTTATGGTTTGATGTTATATGCGAGTAGAACACAAGTGAGTTGTGGGCGATACAAGTCATCTTGCTTACCAGCATGTCATACTTTGGTTGGCGGTATTGTTGGATGTAGCGGCCGGATGACATTACGCGTCGCTTCTGAGACTGGTTCTACCGCCGTGCTTTGACTGCAATTGGCTGGCGGGTGTTAGTTTCTCCAACTTTAGTTGAACCGGTGTGGCTACGTCCGGTCCTTGCAAAGGTTAAAACAGCACTAACTTGACAAACTATCATTGTGGTTTTGATGCGTAGGTGAGATTGGTTCTTGCTTAAGCCCGTAGCAGCCACGTAAAACTTGCAACAACAAAGTAGAGGATGTCTAACTTGTTTTTGCGGGGCATGTTGTGATGTGATATGGTCAAGACATGATGCTAAATTTTATTGTATGAGATGATCATGTTTTGTAACGAATTATCGACAAGTGGCGGAGCCATATGGTTGTCGCTTTATTGTATGCAATGCAATCGCCTTGTAATGCTTTACTTTATCACTAAGCGATGGCGAGTCGTAGAAGCATAAGATTGGCGAGGCGACAACGATGCTACGATGGAGATCAAGGTGTCACGCCGGTGACAATGGTGATCATGGCGATTGCTTGAAGATGGAATCACAAGCACAAGATGATGATGGCCATATCATATCACTTATATTAATTGCATGTGATGTTTATCTATTATGCATCTTATCTTGCTTTGATTGCGGTAGCATTTTAAGATGATCTCTCCTTTGAGTATGCCTTTGTTGCCAAAGTTAAATGCGTGCCCGGACACCCGTGATGATCGGGTGTGATAAGCTCTCGTCCATCTACAGGGTGCAAGCCAGTTTTGCCAGAATACTCGGGTTAAACTTGACAAGCCTAGCATATGCAGATATGGCCTCGGAACACAGAGACCGAAAGGTCGAGCGTAAATCATATAGTAGATATGATCAACATAAGATGTTCACCATTGAAAACTAATCCATTTCACATGATTATCGGTTATGGTTTAGTTGAATTTGGATTACGTGATCACTTAGAGGATTAGAGGGATGTCTATCTAAGTGGGAGTTCTTAAGTAATATGATTAATTGAACTTAAATTTATCATGAACTTAGTACCTGATAGTATCTTGCTTGTCTATGTTGATTGTAGATAGATGGCCCGTCTTTGTTGTTCGTTGAATTTTAATGTGTTCCTTGAGAAAGCAAAGTTGAAAGATGATGGTAGCAACTACGCGGACTGGGTCCGTAACTTGAGATTATCCTCATTCTGCCGAAAAATTCGTCCTAGAAGCACGTGGGTGCGAACATCTCTTGATGGCGGCGATGTTAAGAATGTGCAGGGAGAGCAAAGCTGATGACTACTCAATAGTTTAATGTGCCATGCTACGGCTTAGAACCGGGACTTCAGCGATGTTTTGAGCGTCATGGAGCATATGATATGTTTAGGGTTGAAGTTAATATTCCAAAGAATGCGGATTGAGAGATATAGCGTCTCAATAAGTTCTATAGCTGCAAGATGGAGGAGAATAGTTACGTCGGTGAGCATATACTCAAGATGTCGAGTATTGTAATCACTTGATTCAAAGGGAGTTACTTTGGATGATAGCGTCATTGAGAATTCTCCAATCACTTCCACCAAGCTACAAGAGCCGTGATGAACTATAATATGCAAGGGATGGATAAGACAATTCCGAGCTCTTCAATGCTAAAGGCTGCGGAGGAGAAATCAGAAGGAGCATCAAGTGTTGATGGTACAAGACCACTAGTTTCAAGAAAAGGGCAAAGGGAAGAAGAAGGGAACTTCAAAAGAACAAAAGCAAGTTGCTGCTCAAGAGAAGAAACCCAAGTCTAGACCTAAGCACGGCGGTGCTTCTCCAAGCGGTGTCCTTTGAGCGGCGCCCCAAGTATTTGGCGGATAAGAAGGATGGCAAGGTGAACAAAGGTATATGTGATATACATGTTATTGATGTGTACCTTACTAGAGCTTGGTGCGGTATTTAATCTGGTTATTGCTAATATTTTCGAAGCGGGGACTAGGTTGCGAACACTAAAGGGCGAGGTGACGATGCGGCGTGGGAAATGGTTCCAAAGTCGATGTGATCGCGGTCGGCCGCTACCTCTACATCTACCGGGTTAGTATTAGACCTAAATAATTGTTATTTGGTGCGGTTGAGCATGAACATTATATCTGGATCTTGTTTGATCGTCGGTTATTCATTCATCGGAGAATAATGGTTGTTCTATTTATATGAGTAATATCTTTTATAGTCATGCACCCTTGAAGGTGGTCTATTTTGATGAATCTCGATAGTAGTGATACACATATTCATATTGTTGAAGCCAAAAGATGCATAGTTGATAATGATAGTGCAACTTATTTGTGTTGCCGTTTGGGTATATCGGTGTAAAGCGCATGAAGAAACTCCATCTTGATGGACTTTTGGAACCACTTGATTATGAATCACTTGGTACTTGGAACCGTGCCTCATGGGCAAGATACTAAAACGGTTCTCGGTACTATGGAGAGCAACATATTTGTTGGAAATCATACACGGAGATGTGGTCCGATGAATGTTGAGGCTGTGGCGGATATCGTTATTTTCTCACCTTCACGATGATTTAAGCGGATATGGGTATATCTACTTAATGAAGCATAAGTCTGAAACATTTGAAAAGTTCAAAAATTTGAGTGAAGTTGAAAATCTTTAATAAGAAAATAAAGTTTCTGATCGATCGTGGAGGAGAATATTTGAGTTCGAGTTTGGTTACACTTGAAACAATGTGGAATAGTTTAAACTCCCATACCGGAACACCACGTGTAATGGTGTGTCGAGCGTCGTGTCGTACTTTACTTGATATGGGCGATCTATGATGTCTCTTGATTTACGCTTTCGTTTTGGGGTTATGCTTTAGAGGCGGCCACATTCACATTAAATAGGGCACCATCAAAATCCGTTGAGATGACACCTTATGAACTATGGTTTGGCAAGAAACCAAAGTTTCGTTTCTTGAAGTTTGGGTCGATGCTTATGTGAAAAAGCTTCACGATAAGCTCGAACCCAAATCGAATGTTCTTCATAGGATACCCAAAGGGATTGGGTACACCTTCTATCCAGATCCGAAGGCAAGACATTCGTTGCTAAGAATGGATCCTTTCTAGAAGGACTTTCTCTCGAAAGAAGTGAGTGGGAGGAAAGTAGAACTTGATGAGGTAACTATACCTCCCTTGTTGGAAAATAGTACATCACGGGAACGGTTTACGTGCGTCAAAACCAACTAGTGAGGAAGTTGATGATGATGATCATAGAACTTGAATCAAGTTGCTCTAGAACCTCGTGGGTCAAGCAGTAAGATCCGCCGGGAATGCGGTAATCCTATTATGGAAGTCATGCTACTAGATCATGATGAACCTCGAACTATGAAGAAGCGATGGTGGCCGATTCATAAAATGGCAAGCCATGAAATCGAGATGGGATCCATGTATGAGAACAAAGTATGGACTTTGGTTGACTTGCCGATGGTCGGCAAGCAATTGAGAATAAATGGATCTTCAAGAAGAAGGCGGCCGGTAATATTCTGTCTACCTCGACTTGTTGCAAAAGGTTTTCGACAAGTTCAAGGGATTGACTCGATGAGACCTTCTCACCGTGCGATGCTTAATCTGCGAATCATGTTAGCAATTGCCGCATTTATGATTATGAAATTTGGCAAATGGATGTAAAATTGCATTCTGAATGGGTTTACGGAGGAAGAGTTGTATTGATGCAACAGAAGGTTTTATCGATCAAAGGGAGCTAACAAAGTGGCAAGCTCGGCGATTCATTTATGGACTGGTGCAAGCCTCCGGAGTTGGAATAAATGCTTTGATAGTGTGATCAAAGAATTTGGGTTTATCTGGACTTTTGGAGGCGTATTTACAAGAAAGTGAGTGGGAGCTTGTAGCATTTCTAATATTATATGTGGATGACATATTATTGATTGGAAATGATATAGAATTCTGGATAGCATAAAGGGATACTTGAATAAAAGTTTTTCAATGAAAGACCTTGGTGAACTGCTTACATATTGGGCATTAAGATCTATAGAGATAGATCAAAATGCTTAATGGACTTTCAAAAGCAATACCTTGACATAGTTTTGAAGAAGTTCAAAATGGATCAAGCAAAAAAGGGTTCTTGCCGTTGCAAGGTGTGAAGTTGAGTAAGACTCAATGCCCGACCATTTGAAGATAGAGAAAAATGAAAGATGTTCCTATGCTGATAGGCTCTATCATGTATGCAATCTTGTGTACGACCTGATGTGTGCCTTGCTATAAGTTTAGCGGGAGGTACCAAAGTAATCGAGTGGATCATTGGAACGGTCAAGAACATCCGAAATCGTGAAAAGGACTAAGGATATGTTTCTATATGGAGGTGACAAAGAGCTCATCGTAAATGGTTACGTTGATGCAAGCTTTGACAAGATCCGGACGATTCTAAATGAAGCGGATCGTGTTTACATTGCGGTGGACTTGTTGGTGCAGTTCAAAACAAAGCGTTGTGGCGGGATCTATGTGGAAGCGGAATACATAGCTGCTTGGCAGCTAATGAAGAGCGGATGAAGGAGTTCATATCCGATCTAGGTGTCATACCTAGTGCCGAGTCAATAAAATCTTTGGTGACAATCTTTGGGCGTTGCCTTAGAAAGGAATCCAGATTTCACAAGAGAACCAACACATCAAGAGATGCTTCAATTCCATCGGGATCTAGTCGGTGGGAGACATAGAGATTTGCAAGATACATCGGATCTGAATGTTGGGAACCCATTGACTAAGCCTCTTCCCGAGCAAAACATGATCGCACCAAGACTCCATGGGTGTTAGAATCATTCTTGTTAATCTAGATTATTGACTCTAGTGCAAGTGGCGGTGAAGGAACTATGCCTAGAGGCAATAATAAAGTTATTTTTATTTCCTTATATCATGTTAAATGTTTATTATTCATGCTAGAATTGTATTACAAAACATAATACATGTGTGAATATATAGACAAGCAGTGTCACTAGTATGCCTCTACTTGACTAGCTTTTAATCAAAGATGGTTATGTTTCCTAACCATGGACAAGAGTTGTTATTTGATTAAGGGATCACATCATTAGTTGAATGATCGATTGACATGACCCATTCCATTAGCTTAGCACCCGATCGTTTAGTATGTTGCTATTGCTTTCTTCATGACTTATACATGTTCCTATGACTTGAGTTATCAACTCCGTTTACGGAAACACTTTGTGTGCTAAAGCGTCACAACATCTGGTGATTATAAAGGTGCTCTGGTGTCTCAAAGGTACTTGTTGGGTTGGCGTATTTGAGATTAGGTTTGTCCTCCGAATGTCGGAGAGGTATCTCTGGGCCCTCTCGGTAATGCACATCACTTAAGCCTTGCAAGCATTGCAACTAATGAGTTAGTTGCGAGATGATGTATTCTGGAACAAGTAAAGAGACTTGCGGTAATGAGATTGAACTAGGTATTGGATACGCGATCGAATCTGGCAAGTAACATACCGATGACAAAGGAACAACTATGTTGTGATCGGTCGCCGATAAAGATCTTCATAGAATATGTAGGAACCAATATGGGCATCAGGTCCGCTATTGGTTATTTACGGAGGGTGTCTCGGTCATGTCTCGTTGTTCTCGAACCGTAGGGTCCTGCAGCAAATTCGATGAAAGTTTCTTTATGAGTTTATGTATTTTGATGTACGAAGGTTGTTGGAGTTCGGATGTGATCACGGACATGATGAGGAGTCTCAAATGGTGAGACATAAAGATCGATATATTGGAAGCCTATATTTGAACATCGGAATCGTTAAGGTGAAATCGGCATTTTGGATCGGGGTTCGGAACCCCGGTTATGGGCCTACATGGGCCTTGAGGAGAAAAGAGAAGGAGGCGGGAGGTGGGGCGCCTCCTTCCTATCCGAATAGGACAAGGGAAAGGCGGCCCCCCTTCCCTCTTCCTCCTCTTTCCCCCTTCTCCTTCTCCAACTAGGAAAGGAGTCCTACTCGGTGGGTGTAGACTCCCCACGGCCCCCTCCTTGGGGCCGCCCCTCCCCTTGGCTCCTTTATATCAGGCGGGGGCCCCCATGAACACAAGTTGATCTTCGTGATCATTCCTTAGCGTGTGGTGCCCCTCTCACGATATTACACCTCGGTCATATTGTGGGTGCTTGGCGAAGCCCTGCAGTTGAACATCAAGATCGTCCCCCGCGTCTTGTGAGAACTCCTCCCAAAGCTTTCTGGATCGAGCCGGGGGTGTGTCGATTCCGTGTGTCAAGAACTGGAGTGCAATGCGGTGCTTGGATCGGTTGGACCCGGAAGGCGTCGACTACTTCCTCTCGTTCGTCAGCGCTTCCTTGTTCCCAGTGCGTGAACAACACTCTCCCCCTCATTGCTATGCATCGGCATGATCTTGCGTGTCGTGGAATTTTTAAATTACTACTTTCCCCAACAAGATCGAACCCTAGTTGAAACATGAGCTGCTCAAGCATACAAAACATAATTTCATTTGAAGGTTTGGAGTTTGGCACATACAAATTTACTTGGGCGCGGTAGATACATATAGGAAGGTATGGTGGACTCATATGGAATAACTTTGGGGTTTATGGAGTTTGATGCCCAAGATATTGGCAAATGCGTGAAGGCTAGCAAAAGGCGGGGAGGCGACCAAGCGAGAAGGCGACAGATCATGAACATGTATTAAAATTAATTTACACCAAGTGCATGTATGGTAGGATATAATCCCCATGAACATAAATATCGTGAAGGCTATGTTGATTTGTTTTCAACTACATGCGTGAACATGTTCGAGCCACTCAATTCATTCAAAGGATACTATCCCATCATAACATCACAATAATTTTAATAGCATGTTGTAAAAGGTAAACCATTATAAACTCATAGCTAATTAAGCATGGCCAACAATATCATCTCTAAATGTGATTGCAAATATGTTTACTTCATAATATGAATGGGAATGATGAACTCATCATATTTACAAAAACAAAGAGGTTGTCACACCTAGCTAGTTCATGCATTAGAGTGTTGCATCATGTCTAGTTCATTGAAACCTGAAATGGGATTGCGAACTCCCCCCGAAACAAACTAGGGTTTACTAAAAATATTTTGATGAACTGAAATGCCCTTCTAAAATGTCCATCATTTTGTCTTGGTTTAGAACCTCTGCCAAAGTGATGCACAATTTCCTAGGTCATCCTAAGGTCTTTGAATTAAATCATAATTATTTGAATTTGGGCATTTAAAATTTATAAAATATTTCAAATGTCCAAATATTCTAATCTAAAATGTTTCATGTTGGAAATATTCCAACAATGGACCGGGAAAGTAGTTTGGTGAATTTTAGAACCTTTTGGTATTTTAATAATTCAACAAATTCGAAAAAATAGAAAAAAGAAAAACTTACGGCCCCCCACCCCACCCACGGCGGCCCGGCCCGCCCCGCCGCCCTTGCTTCCGAGCGGCAACCAAGTGCTCGGCGGCACCCGGCTTCCGCAACCGCCCCCTTTTGCCTCGCCCGCCCTGCTGCCGGGCGGCTCCACGCGGCCCGACCTCGGACATCTCCATTCGCCCCCTCGTTCCCTCGCGCCCCCCCATGGCCGGCCGTCGCCCCCGCCCGCCGTAGCCGCGCTCTCCGTCGACTCCGCCGCCACCGTGTCGAAGCTCCGCCGCCCTCGACTCCTTGAGCTAGCGAGCCCGCCTTCGCGTGCCTAAAACGCCGCACCGGCCGCGCCCGAACCGCCCCCGGAGTCCCCGCCGGTCGCCCGCGCTCATTCGTCCCGACCCCCGTCCGTTCGTCCGAGAGGGCGGGCTACCCCCCCCCTTTCTTTCGTTTTCGTCCCAGCGAGCACCGAACTCACCCGCCGCCCGGGGAACCTCGCCGCGTGCTCCGGCCATCCTCGGCCATCTCCGTCATCGCACTCCCCGTCGCGTTGGAGCTAACCGTCCTTCCGCACCTCACCGCACCGGCGAGTTGCTCTCACCCGAACTCGGTGGCCCAAAATCGCCGCCGGCGTAACTCAACCACCCGACCCCAGGGACTCCCCCTGCGGCTCGTCCTCGGCCGGTGGCCTCCTCGACCCATTTGGTGGCGGGCAACCAAATACACTTCGCCGCCGCGTCGCTCCGGCTGACTAGCCCGGGGGTTTGACTCGACTTGACCACGGGTGGGCGGGTTGACTCGTTGAGTCAGCGACAAGTGGGCCCGCCAAATTAACAGTTTAGTTTTAATTAAATTCTAACTAAACTAATACTTTAGGGACCCGGTGGTTTGACTGACCAGCCCGTTGACCCAGCGTCATCATGACATAGTCTTGGGATAATTTAATTCTTGGAATTATTTTACGGAAATTCGAAAATGTTTCAAACTTCAAAATTCATAGAAATTAATCTATAGCTCCAAATGAAACAAATTATATATGAAAAATGATAAAAAATCCAACCTATCCATCTGTACTGGTTTCATGCATGTTTAAGCAAGCTAACCTACTGTTTATGGCAGAACAAGTTAAAGCACCTAAATGATCATATATGAGTTTGGAAATTGCATCTTTGGTTCAAAATGCTTCAAACCCATCTGGTCTTAGTTGCATTAGTCCAACACACTCATATATGCCATGTCTCATGCATGCATCATATTGTTGCATATTGTTTGGTAATTTTGTGTATCGGTGTTCTCTGCGGCGTTACGCCCAGAATCTGTGATAACCCGACGAAAGCAATACCCGTGCGACCCGTCGACAAGCAACCAACCATTTGATCATATCGATAAAATCCCATGTTCTTGCTCCTGCTCTCGTTTCTTGCATTAAGACAATGTGATTCAAGCTGCTTTGTGTCTTGCGGTAGTTGAACCCATTTCCTCTGCATGACTGTCATTGCCACGAGTAACTAGATGAAACCCACTAGCATGTGTAGGGTTGATTGAGCCATATGATTGTGTTGTTCCTACCTTGCTATACTGCTATGCTTAGAGTCGTGTCGGTCTGGTTCATCGGGTGATGGCTAGAGTGAAATGATCAGTCGGTATGAGTAAGGTGTTGAACACGATTTGGTAAAGGTATCGATGAGAGGCCATGTAGGAGTACATGGTGGGTTGTTTCAT
This sequence comes from Aegilops speltoides, assembly GCA_021437245.1. Classification (NCBI taxonomy): domain Eukaryota; kingdom Viridiplantae; phylum Streptophyta; class Magnoliopsida; order Poales; family Poaceae; genus Aegilops; species Aegilops speltoides. The sequence continues at coordinate 15,548 of JAHHZJ010009485.1, forward strand.
TGAGGCCGTCCTTAAGCCGAGATCTGTATGTGATTTAAGATTCAGCTACTACCATGCATTGGGCGAAACCAATGGACCCTCTCGACTTCTTATTCACCCTAGTCTTACATCCGGGGAGTTGCAAGTAGTTTACGGTGTTTGTAGCCTCTTGGAGCCGTGGACAGGCCGTGACCGTGAGGTGGGCTGTGATCTCGGTGAGTGCGTGGCACGGTGTCGGGATGCCGTTTGGTATCTCGGGAACCTGTTCACATCGTTTGGGGCTGTGGCGAAACTTGGCGGAACTCCTCATAGATGGAACCCAAATAGGCGATAAACTGGACTAGAGACTTAGGTGTCTAGGTAGGTCGTGGCCGACACCCCGTTGGGCTTCGCTTGAAGGTTGCAGTACATGTGTATGCGGCGATAAGTGGTGAGCGTGTATGAAGAAGTACACCCTGCGAGGTTAACATCATCTATTGAATAGCGCGTCATGATAAGGACTACTTGTTGCCTATACGGTTCATAGACAAGTAAATGGATACTACTAAAGCCTCAAGATAAGCGTGAGTGCGAGGATGGCTCTTAGTAGGAGGCGGAGTGGATCCTCGGTGGTGTATTGAAGTGATGAGTAGTGGACTCGAGTCGTAAAACTATTTCAAGTTGGTGTCTCGTAGGATAGCTTAGCATGAGTCAAAGCTGGCTTGCTGCAATAACCCACCAACCCTTCTTGATAATGTGCATGTATGTAGGGTCGATGTAAGTCTTCTTTGAGTACCTTTGTACTCATGTTGCTTTAATTTACATTTTAGGAAGATGCCACAAACCCTTAGGCGGGTTCTTCGTGAGCGTTGACATCGATGAGTAGACTAAGGCCGTGGTGATCTGAGCAAGTGAAGGACCATGTAGTATAGCTAGGCACCCAAGCCTCTTTTATTTTACTAGTTATGCGTACCCGGACAAAACACTTCCTATTGGCTTGTATGCTTGTATGACTTGTATGTGGGTGTGTGACCCGTGCTTGTGTGTATGCTATGTATGGCTCTCGAGCCTTAAATAAAATACTTGTGTTGTAGAGTCATGTTGTGATGCCTTGTTGTATTTGCACATATCGAGCATATTGTGTGTATGATTGAAATGCTTGGTATGTGTGGGATCGACTATCTAGTTGTTTATCTTTAGTAGCCTCTCTTACGGAAATGTCTCCTGGTGTCTCCTTTGAGCCATGGTAGCTTGCTCTGCTCCGGAACACTTAGGCTGGCGCATGTGTCCTTCTTCGTTCTGTGTCATCCCTTGAAAATGTCACGCATTAGTCTGCAGTCTGTTAGCCCTTCAGCCGGTTTACGAATCTGCTAGCCAGTGCTCACCGGAACTTACTTGCGATGACCGACACGTTCGATCTTTGGGTCATGGATGCTGTCCTGTAAGTCATGCCACTTTGGGTTTCGACTAGTCATGTCAGCGGGCTCCTTTTCATATGGATGCTAGCGACACTATCATATCGTGTGCCAAAAGCATAAGCGGTCCCGGGCTAAGTAGGCGACACCCGTTGGGATACCGTCGCGTGAGGCATAGCGATATGATGTGTTCTGAGGCTTGATCGATGTGACATTGAGTCGGGGTCTGACAGCGTTAGCATCGAGCGGACTGCTGTAGGTTCTCAAAGCCAAAGGTCGATGTTGAGTCTAGAAATGCTTTAGTTATATGTAGGAATTGATTGTGGGATAGTCGTAAGGCTCTTTTTACTCCTTTACCTCATGACATTACGATCGAGTCGGTCCATTCTTCCACGGGGTTTAGGATTAGGATCTCTTCTCTCTATTAGGTTCAGTGTTACTAATCGGTAGTACCTTATAAGTTTGATGGTTACAAGCCTGGTTCGATTTACTGTCTGTTATGTTACTAAGTTGGACCCAGAACCTTGATATGATATTGTTGTGTGGCTATGCAATTCTTTGTAAAATGTCTCAAATCCTTTTGAGCATTCGATCGTTATCTTGTCCAAATTCTGCGAATTTCTAATGTCTTTGCATTGTGGTTATGCTTCGGATGGCCACTTTCGTGACCAAAATCAAGTGGTTAAATCGACCGGATGCATTGGTGTGACCGGCCATACCGCTATGCTAGTTAGGGTTATGATCGAGCGGGATACGTTGGTACCCGAATACGATCGAAAAGCGATGTCGAGATTTTAATCAAAGCGTATCTACTGCCTTTGTCGGGATATTTCCCTCTTATCTGGTTCCACGAGGCCCTTCACAGCTCCTATGGGCTTGGTATTCTTTGATATGGCGGTGCAAGATCTGCTTATTCTATGATGACCATTATGCGAGTCGGGTGGCACGCCATAACCGACTTCGGTATATGCGGTTCACTTCTGGGCGTTTGGTTATCTTGAGCCATCTATCTTGATTCGATCGGGAGGACTCATTAACCCGCACCCGAGTTACTCGAGGACAAGGACCAGAGAGTCGGGCCTTGAGGATGGAGCTCTTGCGCCCGTCTTGATCATTGGGCCACTTTGACTCGTTTTGCACGGTATGCAAGCTGGATATATGGATATAGAGAACACGTTAAT
>JAHHZJ010009488.1:15000-18501 GCA_021437245.1 Aegilops speltoides
GAAAATTTCATAAATCGCCTATTCACCCCCTCTAGTCATATCTTTCAATTGGTATCGAGCAAAGTACTCCCTTGTTATGTGTGATTTCAGTTTAACCACGGAGTTCTAGTTATTATGGGAGCGGTATGATCAAGGTCTCGGTGGGTGTCCTACCTTTGATGGAGCGGACTATCCCTCTGGAAGAATAAGATGCGGATGCATCTTGAGCAGTGATAATGATCTACGGTATGTTGTGGAAAATAGTGTCCCCACATCTAACGAAAGCGGCGCTCATGTGAAGAAATTCAAACTTTCGACTCTCAAGCGAAGAATATCATCTGTGGCCATCGAGCAAGGGCGGTATGGAAGAGTGAGTGCTTTGAAGCTGGCTTATCTGGATAGGCTGTCCAAAGTAAATGAAGGGTCTCAACTCAAGTGACTCTCGAGTTGATGTTCTTGGAATCTCTTCAATGCTTCAAAAGACTGACAATGAAAATGTTCGACAAACCTTGATCGCCTCAGACATCTCAAATGAGCTTCAAGCCCTCGGTGCCGCATATCGACATGAAGTAGTGAAGAAAACTGAACGATTCCTCATTTGATTTGATCTGGGGTGATGATACAAGCGTCTTGACTACAAGTCATGATCTGGCGATATCCTCGAGGAAACACTCCGAGTTCGACTTTGAAAAGAGAGATCTCTATGGCTCGAACTATGGCAAACCACGTGCCTGAAGGCGCATGTCGACTCTGAATGTGAGGATTACGGTAGTAGCCTTGGTGATCTGAAAGCGAGCGGATCTAGCTCTCCTTTGAAGAAATTCAATTCACAAGGCGTGTATGCGCTGGAAAACCCTCAAAGTGATTCTTCATCCGGTGACTACGAAGAAGACTTTGTCACAAATGCAAGCCTGGTCACTATTCAAGATTGTCCTCGATGGGAGAAAATGAAGAGAAGAAGATATAAGGGACTACGATTACGATGAAATGAAGAAGAAGAAATCATCAAAATCTTGTCTTCAAAACCATCAAGTCTTCATCTCACAAGAAGCAGCTCCAAGAAACTCGGGCATTCATTGGCAGGAGATGATGGACTGCAGGCAGAATAAGAAAATGATGAAGGAAGAGTCAGAAGAATGCGAGTGCGGTGTGGCGTCATGCATTGCTACTTTGATCGGCAAGTCCATCTTCAACAAAAGCGGATTCCATCAACAAGCAAAATGATGAATGATGCGCTCCCACCTATTGCTTCATGGCAAAAGCAGCTAAGGTACTCAAATACAACTCCTGATTCTAGTGAAAATAATCGTGATGGGATCTTAAGCCTAGCTACTCTAAACTTGCTAAAATTGCTGGAAAAACGGGCTCTTGAAAGGTTCAAAACATGCTAGATAAAAGTGATGATATGTTGGGTGAAAAAATGGATCGCACTAAAGCCCATTGAAAATCTTGAGACTTGGTCTAAGTATGATAACCTTCAAGTCATCATAACTCCCTCTTATACGATCATGAGAAACTTACTTATGAATTTCTTGAAGCAAGACAATGACTTCTCTCTTGAAGCTATTCAAAGAAAGGCAGATCTTGAAAAGCTAAAGTATGTTATGAAGATCTTGAGAAGGGCGCAATTCATTACTAGCTCAACAAATCAGCACTTCTCGGAAAATTTGTTCCTCCATGCTTAAAATGCATTGAGCGTGAATCTGCTAATTCATCACTGAATGTTCAAATGCTTGGCTGTTACAAATTCTTCATGCCTCTTGCTATCACTAATTCCTCATCGAGGACATTGCTAGTATCCTGACAATGCGGAAGAAAGGTACTTGCATGAGCATGTACAAAAAAGCCTCAAAAGCATCAGACACTTTGTGATGTGCTCAGCAGATCCTCAGCGAAACCCTAGGAAAGAGTATTGCCTTTGAGAAGCTGGCCCGATGGAACATGAAACCTGAGCGGTATCCCAAAACCTCATGGGTTGCTGCAAAGGACCTCCGATTGATCCATCTAACTTATCGCTTTACATGAATCTCCTCATTGATGTCATTTGACTCAACTATAAACTGTTCAAAAATCAGGATGGTGAAGTATTTGCTAGATATGTTGGCACTAAGCTGCGAGCGGTTCCCTATGAAAATCTGGGTTCCCAAAGCGTGAAAGTCTTGGTGAATGTCCTCATGACACCACGGTGAAAGCGAACCCCGGATCAAATTCTTCATATGACAAACTCTTCATATGGATCCAAATCCTCATATGGACCAAATTCTTCACGGATCAAATTCCTCAGCGGATCAAAGTCCTCATAGATTATTATCATGCTAACAAATCTCTGCGGGGAAAGCTAAGGTATGAATATGGCATTATTCTTCAAACCATTATGTTCATAAGTCCTCGAAAACTACCATTCTAGCTTTCCTAACCCCTCAATGCTGCGAAATGGTTTGGCATCTTTGCCCCTTTCCACATGGTTCCGGATGATGAACTCTTTGCCACCCCTCGGATCGGGGTGAAGAAAAAAACTAATCTTTAAGGGGTCTCGGGCGGCTCAACGTCGAAGAATTTCGGGGCGACAATATTACTGAAAGGGCCGGGCGAATCATGATGAAATGAATCTTCATTTCCCTCCTCTTTTATACTTTCTTTGCTTTGTTCATCATGAACTTGATATCATATTCTTCATAAAATGAGATTTAAGTTACACTAATTCATCTGCGGATGATCCAAAACCCTTGAATGGGTCCTCGATGGTGGGTGTACAAATCACATATTTGGTGACAAGTCTTTGATGGATGCTCCTTTATCACCGTCACCTTGAACATATCATATTTCTGCAAAGGCGCGGTATTGGGTCTTGTAAGGTTGCTATCTCTGGATAAGCCATGGAAAATCATGCTTGTTGAGTCCTTAGGATACAATCTTATTCGTCTCAATGCTTTGTGATCTTGATATGGTTTTGTCTTTGGAAATATTTGTTGTTGTGATTATGGGGACAATTCCAAAGTCTTGAAGGCTTTGGGGGAAGTCTTTATTGTTGATTTTCTCTGGGACCACAACCAGCCATATGTTCTTGCAAAGCCTCGGGGGGCTATGGCATCGGACTTGGTCATCGAGGCAGGAATTTGAACACGCTTGGGAAGAAGCATGTCATTGGCATTGAGAATGTCAAATTCCTCAAGGATCACTTATTGGAGCATGTGGGGAAAAATGCCAGGCCAAGCATCGGAAGACTATCAGCCACTACTCGTCCATTGGCTTCATATGGACCTCGGACCTAATCATTATTCCGGTCACTAATGATGCATCTCTATATGGTTTTGTTTGTGATGATTATTCTCGATATACATGGGTACATTTTACAAACATGAAGTGCGAAGTCTTAAGCGATTTTCCTCGGGCTTCCTTCTTTGGTGTGAAATCAAGCATATCGAAGTACAATGGGCCGAGTTCAAAATTCGGTCTTGATGCCTATCTTGATGAACTTGGTATTACTCATGAATTATCGCTCCTTATACTCCTCGGCAAAAT
>JAHHZJ010009489.1:0-16546 GCA_021437245.1 Aegilops speltoides
TCTACTCCTAGATCACTATTGTACTTCCTTAAACCGGGAGTATACAATAGGCGGTATAGTATACTTTTATAAAACCTATGATTGATGCATAGGGAATGACTTTCATTCTCTTTCTATTTTCTTTTGTGGTGGGTTTGAGTCTTACTCAATTTCATACCTTTGCACCCGGCAGAACTCTTTCTTTATGCTCCATTTTGAACTACTTCAAAATCTTGTCAAGGTATGTACTCATTGAAAATCTTATCAAGCGTCTTGATCTATCTATATAGATCTTGATGCTCAATATGTAAGTACTTTTTTGAGGTCTTTCTTTGAAAAAACTCCTTCAAAACACTCCTTTATGCTTTGAATAATTCTACATTATTTCCGATCAACAATATGTCATTCACATATACTTATCGAAATGTGTGCTCCCTCACTTTCTTGTAAATCCTTCACCAAATATAAAACTATATCTTTGATCAATTTATCAAAGCGTATATTCAACTCGAGATGCTTGCAGGTCCATAGATGGACCAATGGAGCTTGCAATTTTGTTAGCACCTTTAGGATTGAAAAAACCTTGGTTTATCATATACAACTCTTCTTTAATAAATCCATTAAGGAATGTAGTTTTGACATCCATTTGCCAAATTTCATAAAATGTGGCAATTGCTAACATGATTAGACGACTTTTAAGCATCGTCTGTGAGAAAATCTCATTGTATTCAACACCTTGAACTTTGTAAAAACCTTTTTTGAAGTCTAGCTTTGTAGATAGTAACACTAATATCAACATCTTCTTTCTCTTGAAGATCCATTTATACAATATGGCTTGCCGATCATCGAAACTCCACCAAAGTGCACACTTTGTTCTCATACATGGATCCTATTCGTTTCATGGCCTCTAGCCATTTTGCGAATCTGGGCTCATCATTGCTTCCTCATAGTTGTAGGTTTATCATGGTCTAGTAACATGACTTTCGACAGGTTACTACCACCTTTGGTGCGGAGTACCCTGGAAGACCTCGAGGTTCTGTAACTTGATCTAAAGTTTCATGATCGTCATCATTAGCTTCCTCACTAATTGGTGTAGGAATCCTTTGGCTGATTTGTGATGAACTACTTTCCAATTGGGGAAGGTACAAATACCTTATCAAGCTCTACTTTTCTCCCTCACTTCTTTAGGAAAACTCCTTCTCTAGAAAGGATCCATTCTTAAAAGAATGTTTTGCCTTGGATCTGTGATAGAAGGTGCCCAAGTTTCCTTTGGGTATTCTTGAAGGGCCTTCTTGATTTGGGTTGAGGTTATCAAGTTGAAAACCTTTTCATATAAGCATCCAACTCCAAACTTTAAGAAATGACAACGGGTTTCTTGCTAAACCACGTTCATTACTCGTCTCAGCAGTTTAGATGGTGCCCTTTCTTGAATCAATTCTCTAATGCAAACCCCAAAACAATATTGGTAAATTAGTAGAGACATCATAGATCGCCCATATCCAATAAAGTCTTGATTCTGACGTTCGGACACACCATAACGTTTTGTTCGGTGGCGTGGTTGAAACTATTCACATTGTTTTAATTGAAGACCAAACTTATAATCAAATATTAGTCTCCTGATCAGTTGGAAACTTTATTTTCTTTTCGATGATTTTCCACTTCACTTAAATTCTTTGAACCTTTCAACTATTTAGGACTTATGTTTCATCAAGTAGATATACCCATATCGCTCAAATCATCTTTGAAGTCGGAAAATACGATACTTGCCCCGAGCCTTCATACTCATTAGTGGCATACATCGGTATGTATTATTTCCAACAATCGTGCTTCGTTCCGTTGTTCAAGCGGTTTTGTCTCTTGCCCAAAACCGGTTCTGGCTCAAATGATTCAAACCGTGATTGAAAATCCATCTTTATGGAGTTTCTTCATGCACTTACAGATATCACCCAAGCGGCGTCCACAAATAATTGCACTATCATTATTAACTTTGCATCTTTTGGCATCAATATTATGAATATGTGTATCACTCGATCAAGATCAACAAACTATTTTCATTGGGTGTATGGTGAAAGTCACGTTATATCGACGACTAGGTGAATAGGCGATTTTATGAGATTCTTCAGCGAGGAATTTCTTGGTGAGAAATTCATAGCGAAGAACTACTTGTGGAATATGTACTCGAAGTAAACATAACGGGATACAAACATAGTCGACATGATGAAATGAAGACTAACACAGTCTGAAGAGTGTAAACACGGGATAACAAGATGAAGACAAAATTTGAAGAAATTGGGCGAGAATTTGTAGAAAGTCTTGATTCAAAGTCTTAACCTGAGATATGAACAACATTCAACGATAATGAAATGAAAGAGTTGAGGAAATAGAACTAGTCGGTTGGTGAAGACAATGATTTGGTAAACCGTTCAAGCTCTTTGTGTCTCGGTTATCGTCTGGTTGGAAGCGGTGATATTTATACTCGAGAGACACACAATCCGGACACCAGTCTCGAGCGCCTTTCAGGACACCCGATCCTCACCGTATTCTCCTTGAACTAAGACCACGTAGGCCTCGTCCAATCACTGTGGTAAGTCTTGGTGACTTCCAAACCTTCACAGACTTGGTCACTCGGCGATCCACAATTCCTCTTGGATGCTCTAGACCTTGGCCTTAACTTAAATGCGGAAGAAGCCACGATCTTCAAAGGTAACAAGCGTCGGATCACGCGCGAGATCAATTTCTTGATGATGCTCAATCACTTTGGGTTTAATGGGGGTTTGGTTTTGGATTTTCCTCACTTGATGATTTTCGCTCAAAACCCTCGGAGGATGGGTTGCTCTCAAATGACAAGTATCAAGTTCTCTCGGGCAGCCAACCAGCTAGTGGTTGTGAGAGGCTGACTATTTATAGCCTAGGGAGCGGCAGACATGATAAGACATAAATGCCCTTCAATGATATGACCGTTAGGTGGATAAGATATTTTGGGACAGCGGTAGCAGCATAACAGCGGTCGAAATTTGACTATCAAATTCCTCGGGGCTATCATGTTCCTCACAGTGTAGGCGATTCGCCTGGCGAATTCCTAACTCCTCGATCGAACAAAGTCCTCGTTGACCAAAAAACTGCGTCTATTCTTGAAGAATTTGGTGAAGCGTATGAGATTTCCAATGGCTTCACTCGAAGGGATTGGTAGGTGTAGAGATTTTGAGCATCACATGGAAATTTTTCCTTAGTATTTCCTCGACCCCTTTAACGTCACGGTGTTTCCTATGACTCAGAAGAAAGAAAATGATCTCTACGAAAACAAAAGTCTTCACGCTTCATATTCCTCGAATGAATATCAAGTCTTCAAGGTCACACAATTTCTTCACTTTCAAAGTCTTGAGGAAAGTCTTGATTAATCAAAGTCTTCGATTGAAGAACTTCATTTTTAGAAATTAGACTTTCTCTGTAAATATCAAACTCCTCATAGACTTATAGACACATGTACACTCACAAGCGCATTACTTAACCTATAAGTCTTCAATACACCAAAATCACTAAGGGGCACTAGATGCACTTACAATCTCCCCTTTTGGTGATTGATGACAACATAAGTTAAGTTTTCAACGAGGATAAACATATGAGTGTAAATACTGATATTGAGAATTTGATTGCAAGATATAGAAGAACTCCCCTGAATATGTGCATAGTGAGAATTTGCTTTTGAGGCATTGCACATTTGAAGGAATCGAATCATGGAATCTCCCCTATATCTTGTAATTCATACATATTTGATATGTAATATGAAGATTTGAAATGCATGATGAAATATGGTGCTGATGAGATTCAACATGCGTGCAATAATATTGACAAGGAATAAGCATGCGGAATAGCACATCAAAAAAGTTTGAGGCTCGATTGCATCAAAGCATCGAACCGCGACCAAAAATATCAAAGCACCATCAGTTTAAGATTACCTTCGATCAATAAAAGTTTGGAAGAGAGTTGTAACTTAATAGCATATAATATAAACCGGCAAAGACTAACTCAGATTTCTCCCCTTTGTCATCAAATGACCAAAGGATCCAAATTGAGGACTAAGCATGAAGATTTTCAAGTTGATGGAGGGCGCCTGGCGTTATCGGGAGTTGGATGTTGAAGTAGGGCTGCTTAATGTAGTCCAAATCTTCATGTTCATCATTTCACGCGATGAAGAATAGAAGCCCATACGGATCGAGGAACTTTGACTCTCTTGAATTTCTTGGGAGGTGGAGTGCAGGACGGGTGAATGCTTCACAGAACCCATAGTCTTCAATTCATCATGGAATATACATGAGTGAAACAGCCCAGTGCGGTTGGGGGTTTCATGAAGGTAATACTGATTTTTCTTCCTTGCATTATGTGTTGAGGTCATGTTGAAGAATTGCAGCAAATTAACCTTCACCCATTTAGATTGCGTTCAACCTTGATGAAATGAGAGTAACTCACGGTCGTCATCACCACAGGTCTTTATTGCTTGAGGCTTTTGCTTGGCTGAAGTATTTTATGGCGGTGTCATGTGTTGCAGAATCGTCATTGGTGGAGTAAGATGTAGCTAGGCGGAATTGACCATCAATGGGCGAGTGCCTTCATCAATCCATGACGCTGCCTTGCCCTTATCATCGGATGATGAAATGGCGGCAGGGAGACTTCAATGGGCGGCAAGTAGCTACCATAGTTGATGTCGACCTTGTAATTGGTGAAGATCTTGCCCTTATGAATCTCATAATCCAAGGCGCATAGGGCTTGACTCAAAGGTGACATTGCAACATTAGCGAGTCCTCATGAAGAAATCATGGAAGTTGGCGAGGAGCATGCATGAATGATGTTGAAAAGCATGTTCTTCATGATGCCAGCGACATCTTCATCATTTAGTCATGGCCTTTGATGGGACTCATTGTCTTAAATCGAGAATTAGATAGAGCGTCCGAGGCACATCTGCAATTCCTTGACGAATTTGATTGAGGGCCTACAGGCTTCAAAGGCTTCATGAGCACTTGCATATAATGATCGGTCAACTCGCGGTCATTATAGATGCAACGCGATTTCATGGGGAGGATCAGAGGAAGGACGAAGCAATTCAGTTGTTGGTGCCTTGTAGTGAGTATTTTCATCATCAATCCAGCACCCATGTATTGACATCTTCACATCTCGGTGATGTGCAAGGTGGCATAGAACTGAAGAATGAGTTCTTCATTCCAATCACGATATCTGTGCGAGAATTGATGATCTGCATCATGAATAACTTCGGAGGCGGCAAAGCTGCGGAATTCCATATCCACATGAGGAATATGCTCATGATCAAAAGATTTTGTCCTTGTCAAAAACGAGGAATAGAAGTTGGCTTGAGTAGCGATCCGAAGCGTCTTTTCCTCATGTGATCATATGGATTATGTGATGAAGAACACATGCTTTCGAGAAAAAGTCTTCAGCCTTGAATTTTTGCTTGCTCGAGCGGATTCTTGGTTTGGGCGGAGGAGTGTCGATGATTTGCGGCACAACCTCGGAATCCCGATCTCGGTGCTTCGGTTGAGAATTTGGTTCCTCGTCTTGTGCGATTTGGGGGTCGGCGAGTTCTTGACACTAGCGGCGGAATTTCTTCATGAGCAGAGCGATGTGGGATGAGTTTCTTGAGCCCAATTGAAAAGTTGTCGCCGGGGTAGGAATTTGTTGAATTGGAGTGAAGAGGATTATTGGGATCTTGACTTTCCCAAAAGTCGCCGTTCATCAACGGTGTAGTGCATCAATATCACGTCTTCATCTTCTTTTCAATTTCCTCAACACCAGCCTCTTCACTGTGAACTAAGGCATGGGTGAGAAGCATTGGCGGTGAAGGGAATGCTTCCACTTCAATTTCTTCATCAACCTCTTACAGGTAGCAGATTGATTTTCTTCTTCAGATCGGCTTGAGATCTTGTAGTCTTCTCCATAAGAACAATTTCCCAGGCGACTTGGAGAAATGGAATGGCATCAATAGGATTTCCAAGCGAGCTGGTCATTGGCTTCATTTCTTCGCGGCGAAGAATTTGACTGGTGATGCCTTCCTTTTCTTCTTGCAGCTAGATTCTGCGACCTTTGTCTTCTTCACTTGAAGGAAGAATTGGAGTTGGTGTTGGCGCGGAGGAGGCTGAGAGCGTGGTTCGGTTTCTTGGTATAGCCCCATGCGATTGCCTGATCTCTTGATTTCTTGGTGCACCACTAGTGGATGCCAAATTTCTTGTGGTGGAATAGAGTCATCGACCACAGGAACTTGTATTCTCATCGCCAGTAATTGAAAGTCATCGTGATCTTGGCATGTTCTTAGCGATGGCGAGTCTTCACTGAGGATTTTCTTGTTGCGATGGGGCTGCTGCGATTTGTCATTTCTTCGTCAAATTGTGAATCTCACCTTGGCTCCTTGCCAATCGGCATTATAAGCATCGAAATTCTTCTTGGGGCTTGGATTTCAGATTGAGCTTTGAGAAGTTCTTGAGTCGAGTTGTGATGTTCTTCTCGAAGCTTCTCCTTTAAAGCTTGCTCGCTTTATTTCACGAGCCTTTTCAAATTCCATTTCTCTTCAGCGATGAAATTGTTGACATATGAATTTGACCGAGTCGATGTGAGATCGGGTATAGGAGTGTTTGGGTCTGATGCCATAAATCGATGAAGTCGAGGATCTTCTTGGATCCAAAGCGAAACCTGATTGTTCCTTTGGCTCTAGCGGCCTTTGTCGATCATCTCGATGATTTACGCAAGTTCTTCATCGAAGCTTAAATCATCGGAAGAGCGCGTTGAAGGCAACTGTTTCTTTCTTGGACTTGGCGAGGACGGCGTCTGTTGCTTTTTGTCTTGAGTGGGGCTGATAGGGACATTAGTGCGGTGAGAACTTCTTTGAGACACGAAGCAATCGAAACCACGAGTCCTTTGACATGTAGCAAGATGCGAGGAGTTGAGGACTTGGAGAGCTCTTTGAGGATTTGAGGAACTGACGCGATCGAGAATTTGAGTGAGGCGCGATGGTGAAACACTTGGCTTCGGCAGGCTTCTTGGCATTGATTTCCTCGGCGACCCGAGTCTCGTGGCAGCAGACAGCTTGACAACAGCAGAATCCTCATTGAATTCCTCACTACCTCCTTGGCTGTCTCTTGCCAATTTGGCTTGGCGCTGGACCATTCTTGGGAAAGTCTTCACCATGCTTGATCTTTGGTGGATCGTGACAGCAGTGCAGTGGAGCTCTTAGGCGTGGAGGGTTTAAAGGCAAATTTCCACATGTACTTGGGAGTAACATAGCGATATTCCCTCCATTCTGTGCCCATCTTCGTTCTATCCTCTGGATCGCACTTTCTTGCTGATTTTTAGTCTCCTTGCCAAACTTGGCTTCATCAGTGTCGATAATCTTTGTAAATTTCATGAGGAATCTCAAAAGCGATCATGACCTCGGTTTCTTTCCTCCCTTGCGGTCTCTTGCTTACGCCATTTTCTTGGATAGGAATTTGAACAATAGAACACTCGAAGAAGTATGCAGTTTTCTTGAGGCAGCGCAAATGAGATAAGTTGATGAGAACCTAGTGATTGACGGACATGAGTACTGTGAGCGAGTGTAGGTCGCGAGAATTTGGAGAGGGTCATATCGTTCTCGGATGATTTTCAAAAGAACAAGTTTTGAGAATTTGACGAGTTGAGCCTTGAGGAATTTCACTAAGCGTTTTGTCTTAGGTTCGAGTTGTCTGATTGAAAATCCGCACAATTGGGAATCTTGAAGAAATGAGTTCTTAGAGATAAATCAAGAGCATCACGGTGTGTGAGGTGTTCATATGTGAAGATTTGAAGAATAAAACACCTTTGAAGATTTTCAAAAAGTTTGAGAATCAAAGCGAGTAATAAAAGTGACTTTTAATTACAACTGAAGAACACAGCGAAACGAGATGGCCTAGTGAATTAGTCGCGTTAGATCTCCACGCCCTAACTTGGCATAGGGAGACAGCTATGGCGGCGGAGTGAAGATTTCCATGCAGCGGTATTGTATCGTGGCAAGTCGAAGCGATGAAGCTCTTCCTCACAAAGGGCGATGGAGTATGGTAGCTAGGGTTTGAGAGGCTCGGCGAGACGGCGACGAAGCGAGTAAATGAAGTAAGAGGAAGGAGAGAATTATTTATACGGTGAAACTATTGGCCGAAGATTTTGGGGACGAACATGCCTGACCTTTCTTCTTCACGCTTGCGACATATGTCACCCGCGTCTTTGTGAGATGAGATCGTGTAGATCGTGGGTGAATAAACTAATGTATCATGGGATCTGGAGCGGTTTGGCGGTAAAACCGAAAATCTGGATAAGATTTGTTTAAAATTTAGATTCTGAATTTCTTGGTTGTCGAGGACACGGTGAAGACTTTGAGCAGTTTCAATCGAAGCAGCACATGAAGAATTTGTGAATAGATTGGGTTGAGTATAGCATAGAGGAAGGTCGATCACATTCACTTAGCAAATCGTAACTTGAAGAATGCAATAAGTGAATCATAGAGGACATAAACTCCATATATATATATATATATATATATATATATATATATATATATATATATATATATATATATATATATATATATATATATATATATATATATATATATAGCTTGAAAGAAAAAGCAGAAGGAAACATTGAAGATTTTGCAAAGTTGAAGAATTTCAAAAACTAAAAATTTCAAAATGAGGAAAACTCAAATTGAAGATTTTCAACTTTTGTGGTGGCGTATCCCGTATAAGAATGATGATTTGAGACACACGCATACAATTGTCGTGGGTTACGAGAATCAGTTCTTCATTAATTTCCTCACTTAGAGTGTTGTTCTTCATTGATTGAAGAAAGCGTTTCTTCATGTGTTGCACATCTAACTCATCAATTACGCATAAGGGTTAGGATGTGTGTCCTTTTCAAGAACATTTGAAGATTCTAAGATATTTAGCTCACACAACTTGCTAAATCTCTTCTCATCCAAGGCTTAGTGAAGATATCAGCTAGTTGTTCTTGATCTTCACATGCTCGATGGAGATATAAGCCCTTCACACATGATCACGAAGAAAATGATAGCGAATCTGGATGTGCTTAGTCTTGGTGCTGTTGGGTTGTGAGCAATCTTGATGGCACTCTCATTATCGAGGAGGAGAGGCACATTCTTCACGTTGATGCCATAGTCCTTGAGGTTTGCCTCATCCAGCGATTGAGCACAACATGAGCCGGCGACAATGTATTCAACGGTAGTGAACGGTGATCTGTGATTCTGTTTCTTCGAGGACCAACGGACCAAAAGATCATCAGGAAATGACAAGTGCCATATGTTGACTTACGGTCCACGATCCCAGACATAGTCAGTCAGAATATCAATGAGATCAAAGCGAGCCCTTGGGGTACCATAATCCTAGTGTTGGTGTGTAGGCTAGATATTGAAGAATATGCTTCCACGGCCTTTATGGTGTGATTCGCTTGTGCATGACTTGATCGGGCACACATGCAAACACTAAGCATTATATCTGGCCTAGATGCATAAGTACAATAAGACAATCATGGGCGGTATACCTTGTGATCGAAGTCAATACCATTTTCATCTTGCATAGATGGCCATTTGTGGGCATAGGAATTTTAGCGCCTTTGCAATCTTGCATGCGAATTTCCTCGATACATCTTTGAGGTATTTCTCTGAGATATGAATATGCCATTAGCTCTTGGCGAATTTGAAGACCTAAGAAAATTTCAATTCTCCCATCATAGACATTTGATATTCTTCACTCATCATATAGGCAAATTCATCACTATATCGTTGGTTAGTACTGACCAAAATAATATCATCAACATATATTGGCACACAAACAGTTCACCATCATATGATTTAGTAAAAAGAGTAGAAGAGAGTGAACCGGGGTGAAACCATTCTTCGCGAAGAATTCCTTCAATGTGTCATACCACGCTTGGGGGCTTGCTTGAGAGCCATAGAGGCCTTATTGAGTCTGAAGACTTTGTCGGGATTCTTGGGATCTTCAAAACCTAGGGTTGAGCAACATATACTTCTTCCTCAAGATTACCATTGAGAATGCACTTTTCATCCATTTGATATAAGATGATATCATGATGGTTAGCATAGGCAAGTAAATCACGAATAGCCTCAAGTCTAACAGTGCAAAAGTTTCATCGAAATCAATTCCTTCCTTTGTGTAGCCTTGAGCTACTAGTCGTCTTATTCCTCACCACAAGGCCATTTTCATCTTGCTTGTTGCGGTAGATCCACTTTGTGCCAATGATATTATGCTTGGGAGGATGCAGGCGATTGACCAATTCGGACATTGTTCAACTTAGTGATGTAATTCTTCTTGCATAACTGAATCCTCTGGCTCGAAATGCTTCATCTACCTTAGTGGGCTCTGAGATAGAGACAAAAAGCATAGTGCCCACAAAAGTTAGATAAATGTGAGGCTTTTGGCGTGTGTGAGAGGACACAGTGCGCTAATGTCATCGATGATCTTCTCCACTTGCACTTCTTTTGCAGCGTGGATGAGTTGGTTGTCGTTTGAGGATTTTGATCGGCATTTTCTTGACACCATTTTCCTCATCATGTTCTTCATGTGCATCAGCTCGGCGTTCTTCATGAGCGAGAATAGATTCTTATTGATTCTTGATTAGGAATGACATCCTCGATTGCCTTGAGCTTGATAGCATCCTCGAGTGCTGGTTCATCTAACTTTCAAGTAGGTGCTCTCTTTGCGAGCCATTAGTTTCATCGGCGCACATCTACGTGTCAACAATCTTGTGAAGAACAATGTTGAAGACTACTTGTAGGTGTCTTGAGAATCACTTCGTAACCAAGCATAAAACCTTCATATGCTTCGGTTGCAAATTTAGAGTTGTGGTGAGGATCTCTAATCCAACATTTAGCAAGAAGACTTTGAAATAACTCACATTGGGTTTCTTGTCGTTGAGGAGTTCATAGGCAGTCTTCTTGAAGAATTTGTGAAGATATACTCTTGTTGATGATGTGGCGGTAGGTATCAATTGCATCAATCCAAAAGCAATGGCGTTTGTATTCATCAAGCATAGTCGAAACCATCTCAACAAGAGTTACGTTCTTGCGCTCCGGCGCCATACTATTTGAGAGAGTATAAGGCGAATAACTCATAGGTAATACCAGTTCATCAAGATAGGCATCAAGACCAAAATTCTTGAACTGGGTTCCATTGTCACTTACGATATGTGATCTTCACACCAAAGTTGGTTGAAGCCCTCAAGAGAAAATCGTTTGAAGACTTCACGCACTTCATGTTTTGTAAGTAACAATGTGTACCCATGTATATCAGAATAATCATCAACAATGACAAAACCATATAGAGATGCATCATTAGTATTTCTGAATAATGATTTGGTCGAAGAGGTCCATGTGAAGCAATTGAATGGGCGGGTAGTGGTCATGATAGTCTTATTTGGGCCAGCCTTGGTCATTTTAAGCTTCATGCTCGCATAAGTGATCCTTGAAATTTGACATTCTCAATGCCAATGACATGCTTCTTCTACCATAGCGTGTTCAAATTCCTCATACTGATGACCAAGTAGATTGATGCCATAGCCATTATACGAAGCTTTGCAAGTAGACACCGCGGCTGGTTGTGGTCACGTAGAAAATCAACAATATCTGAGATCTCTCTCCTATTGAAGACTTTGGAATCATCATCTTCCATAATCACAACACGATATTTGCCAAAGACAACAACCATATCAAGATCACACAACATTAGGCTGACATGATTGTATCCTAAGGACTCAACAAGCATGACTTTGTCCATGTGCTTATCCTTAGAGATAGCAACCTTACAAGACCCAATACGACTTTTGCCTTTGTCGGCCAAAGATGATATGCCAGGTGAAGGTGATAAGGAGCATCCATCAATAGATTCTTGTCACGGTCATGTGATTTGTACATCCACTATCAGTACCCATTACGTTGGTTTGGGTTGATCATCTGCGGATAGAATTAGTGTAGCACAATCTCATATACTTCTTGATGAAGAATATGATATCAAGTTCATCAGATGAATTTCATCAAGCGATAAACAAATATAGCAGTATGAGGATGTGTGAAATGAAAGTTCATTTCATCATGATTCCTTCGTCCTTCGAACATTTTTATGGTCCCGGCAAATTCTTAGACGTTAGGCACGTCTGGAACTGACCTACAAAGAGATTAGTTCTTTTCTTCACCACCCACATACGGAGGGTGGCAAGAGTTCATCATCCTGCGAGCACCATGTGAGAAGGTGGCAAAGATGCCAAACCATTTAAAGCAGCATAGGAGGGTTAGGGTATGCATATGAATAAGCGAGTAGTAATTCTTGAGGACTTATAGACATAATGGTTTGAAGAATGCACATATTCATAGCCCTTAGCTCTACCAGCGAGCGAGTTATTATACGATGATAATCTTATGAGGACTTTGATCCTGTTGAGAATTTGATCCATGTGAAGGATTTGATGCATGTGAAGAATTTGATCACAGGGTTCTGTTCTTCTGAGGTGGTGTCATGAGACATTCACGAAGACTTTCACTTCAGCTTTTGGGAACCAGATTTTCTTCATAGGAGAACCGTTCTGCGATTAGTGCCAACATATCTAGCAAATACTTCACCATTAAATTTTTGAGCAGTTTATAGTTGAGTCAAATGACTCATCGGAAGAATGAGAATTCACATGTAAGCGGATAAGTTAGATGGATCAGCTGGAGGTCCTTTGTGACCCATGAGGTTTTGGTCTTTGCAAAGCTTCAATATGTTCCATCGGCATTGAGTTCCTCTCTCAAAGCAATACCCTCTTTCCTAGGGTTTACTTGAGGATGCCTTTTGAGAACATCACAAAGTGTCGATGCCCTTTGAGGGCTTTTTACATACTTATCATGTACAATTCCTAACCCTGCATTGTCGATTGATACTAGCAATGTCCTCGGATGAGGAATTAGTGATAGCAAGACGGATGAAGAATTTGTAACATTTGAAGCATTTGAACATTGGTGAAGAATTAAGCGATTAGCGTTCAATGCACTAAGCATGGAGGAACAAATTCTTCACGAGCGGATTTGTTGAGCTAGTAATGAAAACTCTCATACGAAGATCTTCATAACACTCTTAGCTTTCAAGATCTTCCCTTTCTTTGAAGAGCTTCGAGAAAGCTTCTCATGATCTTGCTTTTCTTGAACAAATTCATATGAAAGTTTCTCATGATCAGACAAGAGAGAGTTATGATGACCTTGAAGGTTATCATACCTGGTAGAAGTCTCGAAGATTTTCGGTCAAGGCTTTAGTGCGATCATTTCTTCGCCAACATATCATCACTTTTATCTAGCATGTTGAACCTTTTCAAGACCCGTTGTTGTTTCAGCAAGTTTAGCAAGTTTAGAGTAGCTGGGCTTGAGATCCTCATTAGATTCATTTTCACTAGAATCGGAGGTTGTATTTGAGTACCTTAGCTCCTTTTGCCATGACAATAGGTGGGGCGTAGCCATCATTATCTTCATCAGTCTTGTTGGTGGAGTCGGTTTCTTGATGTTGAAGATGGACTTTAGCCGAAGAAGCGGTATCTGACGATTCGCCACACGGTTCGGATTCTTGACTCCTCCTCTTCATCATTTTCCTTAGATTGACAGTCCATCTCCTTGCCAATGAATGCAGAGCCTTCTTGGAGCTCCTTCTTGTGAGATGAGGACTTGGAGGTTTTGATGTGAAGATTTTGGCGATTTCTTCTTCTTCTTAGCATCATCGAGCTAATCCTTGTATTTCTTCTTCTTCATTTCCTTTTCCCAAGGACAATCTTGAATATAGTGACCAGGCTTCTTGCATTTGTAGCAAAGTCTTCTCTTATAGTCCTTTGGATGAGGAATCATTTCCTCTTGAGGATTTTCCGCGACCCGTCTTGTGAATTTTGGAATTTCTTCTGCGATGCTAGATTGGCCGTTCTTGAGGATCACCAAGGCTACTACGAGAATCCTCACATTGATGGGACAAACCTTAGCCTTGAGGCACGTGGTTTGCCATAGTTTGAGCCATAGAGATCTCTCTTTTAATGGAACTGGGTGTTTAGCCTTTGAGGATATCGGCGGGATCAAGCGACTTGTGTCCCGTTCTTGTATCATCGTCCCGAGTATCAAATGAGAATCAAGGATCTGGCGGTTTCCACAACTTCATGATCATTGATGTCGATTGGCAAGGGCTTGAAGCTCATTTGAGATGTCGTTAAAGGCGATCAAGGTTTGTTGGACATTTTCTTGTCGAGTCTTTTGAAGCGGTTGAAGAGATTCGAAGAACATCGACTAGTCCGCTGAGTTGAGACTCCTTCATTTACTTTGGACACCTATCCCGGATAAACGCGGTTTCCAAAGCACTCACTCTTCCTCTTTCCTTTCTGAGATGGCCACATATCGCGAGAATCGAGTTGTTTGAATCTCTTCACAGGTAGCATTGGTGAGGGGTGGGGGGCACCATTTTCACAACATACCGAGATCATTGTCAATTGCCTCAAGATGCATCCTCTTGTTCTTCATAAAGGTAGTCCGTTCCATCAAGGTAGGACACCCGGAGACCTGATCATACTGCGGTTGACATAACTAAAACTCGGGGTTAAACCAAAATCACGAAAACAAGGAGTAACGCCGTCCAATTGAAAGTGCTTATATCGACTAGAGGGGTGAATGGCGATTTTATGAATTCTTCCAAAATTTCTTTGGGAAATTCCTTAGCGAAAAACTCTTGCGGAATATGTACTCAGTAAACATAACGGATACAAACATATCGACATGATGAAATGAAGACTAACAGTCGGGAAAGCGTAAACACATGATAGCAAGATGAAACAAAAGCGGTGAAGAAATTGGCGAGGAATTTGTGAAGTCTTAATCAAATCTTCAACACAATATAACAACATTCAACATAGTAATGAAAATGAAAGAGTTGAAAATAGAACCATCGGTTGGTGAAGACAATGATTTGGTAAACCAGTTCAACTTTTGTCTCGGTTATGCTAGGTTGGGCGGTGAGTATTTAAACTCGAGACACCGTCCGGACACCCGTCTCGAGCCACAATCGGACACGTCCTCATGTATTCTCCCGAACTAAGACCATCGGGCCTCGTCCAATCACTTTCGGGTAAGTCTTGGTGACTTCCAAACCTTCCGGACTTGGTCACTCGGCAATCCACAATTCCTCTTGGATGCTCTAGACCTTGGCCTAACATGCGGAAAAGCCGGTCTTCAAAGGTAAAAGCGTCGGATCACGGGATCAATTTCTTGATGATGCTCAATCACTTTGGGTTTTGGGGGTTTGGTTTTGGGATTTTCCTCCTTGATGATTTTAGCTCAAAGTCCTCGGAGGATGGGTTGCTCTCAAATGACAAGTGTCAAGTTCTCTGGGCACCAACCAGCTAGTGGTTGTAGGGGTTATTTATAGCCTAGGGAGCAGCCCGACATGATAAACATAAATGCCCTTCAATGATATGACCGTTAGGTGGATAAGATATTTTGGGACAGCGGTGGCTTAAACAGCGTGGTTTGACTCTCAAATTCCTCGGGGCTATCATGTTCCTCACTGTGGCAATTCCTGGCAATTCCTAACCCTCGATCGAGCAAAGTCCTCGTTGACCGAAAAACTGGTTCTTCTTGAAGAATTTGGTAATGAATTTCAATGGCTTCACTCGAAGGGATTGGTAGGTGTAGAGATTTTGAGCATCACATGGAAATTTTTCCTTAGTATTTCCTCGACCCCTTTAACGATCGGTGTTTCCTATGACTCAAAAAGAAAATGAAACTATGAAAACAAAGTCTTCACTTCATATTCCTCGAATGAATATCAAGTCTTCAAGGTCACACCAATTTCTTCACTTTCAAAGTCTTGAGAAAGTCTTGATGTATCAAAGTCTTAATTGAAGAACTTCATTTTTAGTCGACTTTCTCTGTAAATATCAAACTCCTCATAGACTTATAGACCTTGTACACTCCAAAGCGCCAGTTACTTAACCTATAAGTCTTCAATACACCAAAATCACTAGGGGCACTAGATGCACTTCAATGACCATTGAAGGTTTTATTCATGTAACGAACAACAATTATTCTCGATTTTAAATGAATAATTATTGCAATAAACATGATCAAATCATATTCATGCTCAGCATAAGCGTCAAATATCATTTATTTAGGTTTAAGACTAATCCCAAAAGTATAGGGGGTGTCGATGATGATCATATCAATCTTGGAACTACTTCAACACTCATCGTCCTTCCTTCAACTAGTCTTTTATACGTAACTCTGTTTGATTACTAATCTTAAACCAAACAATATCAAATCCGGGGCTACTATAAGCTATAAGGCCACATCAATAATCGTATATCAAATATACCCTTGTTCACTTTGCCATCCTTCTTATCCACCAAATATTTAGGGCATTTCCGCTTCGGTGACCATTTCCTGCGATTTAAGCCTTTCGGTTTCATCTTTGGTCCGCTTTGGTCTTCTTCACGGGAGTGACAACTTTTTGCCATTCTCCTTGAAGTT
>JAHHZJ010009491.1:0-12807 GCA_021437245.1 Aegilops speltoides
CTTGGCGTGGGAAATGGTTCCAAAGTCGATGTGATCGCGGTCGACCGCTACCTCTACATCTACCATCGGGATTAGTTTTAGACCTAAATAATTGTTATTTGGTGCTGCGTTGAGCATGAACATTATATCTGGATCTTGTTTGATGCGAGGCGGTTATTCATTAAATCAGAGAATAATGGTTGTTCTATTTATATGAGTAATATCTTTTATGGTCATGCACCCTTGAAGGTGGTCTATTCTTATTGAATCTTGATAGTAGTGATACACATATTCATAGTGTTGAAACCAAAAGATCGAGTTGATAATGATAGTGCAACTTATTTGTGGCTTGTCGTTTAGAGTCATATCGATTAAAAGCGCATGAAGAAGCTCCATCTTGATGGGCTTTTGGAATCACTTGATTATGAATCACTTGGTACTTGCGAACCGTGCCTTATGGGCAAGATGACTAAAACACCGTTCTTGGTACTATGGAAGAGCAATAGATTTGTTGGAAATCATACATACGGATGTATGTGGTCCAATGAATGTTGAGGCTAAATGGCGGATATCGTTATTTTCTCACCTTCACGGATGATTTGACGGATATGGGTATATCTACTTAATGAAACACAAATCGAAACATTTGAAAAGTTCAAAAATTTGAGTGAAGTAGAAAATCATCGTAACAAAAAGTAAAGTTTCTGATCTGATCATGGAGGAGAATATTTGAGTTCTGAGTTTGGTACACTTGAAACAATGCGGATAGTCTAACTCCGCCACCTAGAACACCACAAGCAATGGTGTGTCGAGCGTCGTTGTACTTTACTTGATATGGTGCGATCTATGATGTCTCTTACCGATCTACGCTTTCGGTTTGGGGTTATGCTTTAGAGGCGGCCGCATTCACGTTAAATAGGGCACCATCAAAATCCGTTGAGGCGGCCTTATGAGCGTGGTTTGGCAAGAAACCAAAGTTTCGTTTCTTAAAGTTTGGGGTTGCGATGCTTACGTGAAGAAACTTCAACGGATAAGCTCGAACCCAAATCGAATGTGTCTTCATAGGATACCCAAAGGAGACTATTGGGTACACCTTCTATCACGATCTAAGGGCAAGATTTTCGTTGCTAAATTGAATCCTTTCTAGAGAAGGGTTTCTCTCGAAAGAAGTGAGTGGGAGGAAAGTAGAACTTGATGAGATAAGCGTATCTACTCCTTATTGGAAGGTAGTTCATCACAAGAACGGTTCTGTGACAACACACCAATTAGTGAGGAAGCTAATAATCTTGATCATGAAACTTGGATCAAGTTTACGCTGAACCTCGTGGTCTACGAGTAAGATCCGCACAGTGATGCGGCAATCCTATGGAAGTCAGTGACTTGACCATGATGAACCTCGAACTATGAGGAAGTGATGAGCCCAGATTCCAAAAATGGCTAGAGGCCATGAAATGCGAGATGGGATCCATGTATGAAAACAAAGTATGGACTTTGGTTGACTTGCCGATGATCGGCAAGCAATTGAGAATAAATGGATCTTTAAGAAGAAGGCGCTGATGGTAATGTAGCGTCTATAAAGCTCGACTTGTTGCAAAGGTTTTGACAAGTTCAAGGGTTGACTTCGATGAGACTTTCTCACCGTGCGATGCTTAAGTCGGTCGAATCATGCTAGAATTCTGCATTTCATGATTATGAAATTTGGCAAATGGATGTCAAGGGCCATTCTTGAATGGATTTTGAAAGTGCAACTAATCCCTAGGTGGTTTGGTAATTAATAACAACATATATATCATTGAACTAATAGTTACTTGGAATTATTTGGAGATTATGATATGGGTATGGAGGGGAAGAAGTGGACCCCTCAAAATGCTAAGGCAAGCATTGGCAAAAGCTCAAGACTCCATTTTGGTTTAGTGATCCAAGATCACATTGAGTCCATAGGAAAAGCCAATACTATTAAAGGGATGAGGTTATGATGATGATCGGTTGCTCAAGTGCTTAGTGATACATCTCCTAAACTATCGACAACTTTCTGCCATATACACTCATAAGTAGTCTCGGTCCCACGATTTTAAACTCAGTCACACGAGATGAACCACCTCAGCCATAAAGCCAAACCCTAGAAAACTCGGATTTTCCGATTACGAACTCAGTCTCATCGAAAATGAGTTGCCAACTTCCTAACATACATCATCAAATCGATGTCACCGAGATGATGAAGTCGGTCCCACCGAAAGCGCATACTCTTGTCATTGCACGAATCGGACTAACGAGATTGTATTTTCGGTCCCCGAAAATCCCACGTTCACATTATTTGAACTATTGGTCTCACCGTTGTCCTTCGGTCTCACGAATTGCTCAAATGTGTTATGTGGTTTGGATTTTGTGTGGAGGCTATAATACCCTCCACCCCTCTTCATTAGTGGAAGAGCCATCGAAAGAACTACCACTCCTACCTTACATTTACGAGAGAGAACTACCTACCCTTGTGTTGAGATCAAGTTGCTCCACTCCCCATATGAAGCTTGATCTCTAGCCTTCCCAAGTTGCTTTCCACTCAATCCTTTCTTCCACCACCAAATCGGTGAGGAGAGTTGAGTGTTGGGGAGATTATCATTTGAAGCACAAGAGCAAGGAGTTCATCATCATCAACAACATCTATTACCTTTTGGAGGTGGTGCCTCCTAGATTGGTTAGGTGTAAGCAGGGCCTCCGTCGAGATGTGGAGTTGAACCAAGAAGTTTGTAAGACAAGGAGATCGCCTGCTTCGTGAAGATTTACCCAGTAAGGCTAGCCCTCCGTGGGCGTGAGCCATGATGGAATAGACAAGGTTGCTTCTTGGACCCTTAGTGGGTGGAGCCCTCCGTGGACTCTACAGCCGTTACCCTCCATGGGTTGAAGTCTCCATCAGCGTGGAAATGCGCTAGCACCACCTACTCGGAACCACGAGGAAAAATCACGCGTCTCCAAATGCGTTTGCTCTTCTCCACCTCTCTTTACTACATGTGCAATTACTTTCCGCTGCCTATACTCTAGAATTGCATGTGTAGGGTGATGTTGACTTGATCATAATTGTGAATCTGCCAAAACTGTTCTTTGTCAAAAGGCAGAATTTTTATATTGTCAAGTAGTCTAATCACCCCCTCTAGACTTTTCGATCCTACAAGTGGTATCGTTTGGTCTCCATTGTATTGGTTTCCATTGCATTGGACGCCATAAGCTTGTTTCACAACCTAGGAGAGTATAGTGAGGTAATTTTCGTAGAGGTCCTTACTTTGATGGTACAAATTTTGCTAGTTGGAAGCATAAAATGAAAATGCATATTCTTGGCCATAACCGGCCGCATGGGGCATTATTTGTGTTGGTATGCAAGGTGAATTCTTGAGGAAGGAAAAGTTCCGGATCGGCGAAGCTAGCGGAAGAATTGCGGATGTTGCAAAACAATGCTCAAGCTTGTGACATTCTCTTCAATGCCTTGTGTCGAGGAGTTCAACAAAATCAGCCGTCTTGAGAATGCAAAGAGATTTGGGATACTTTGGTTGAAATGCGAAGGTACCGAGTCCGTGAAGGAGTCAAAGCTAGATATTCTTCAAGGTCGACTTGACAAGTTCAAGATGAAGGATGGTGAAGGTGTCGCTGTGAAATGTACTCTAGGCTTGCTCTCATCACAAATGAGATTGCCGGCTTAGGAAGCGAAGAAATGACCGACCGATTCATCATCAAGAAGATTCTCGAGCTTTGGATGGAAAGTATGACACCGTGTGCTTTGATCCAAATGATGCCAAACTACAGAATCTCAAGCCAAGAAGTCATTGGAAGAATTGTTGCTCATGAGATGACACTTAAGGATAAGGAAGAGCTTCACAACAAGTCAAGTGGTGCTTACAAAGCTACAAGTGATGCTCCCACAACCTCAAGTGACAAGTTAGTTTCCAATGAAGAGATAAGCCTAATGGTCAAGAACTTCAACAAATTCTACAAGAATAGAGGCAAAGAAAAGAAGCTCAAAGTCTAGATCATATGATGAAAAGAGATCTTCTAGTCGTGATCGAAACTGCTACAATTGTGGAAGACCACTTACTCAAATGAGTGTCTGGCTCCCCACAAGAAGAATCTCCAAGAAGAAGAAGCTCAAGAGATGAGTCACCTCGGAAAGAGAAGGAGCGGAGATGATCGTTGAGCGAAGACCCTCTCGGAGAAGCAAGGATTAGGAGGAAAGACAAGTCATCTAGGAGCTACACAAGAAGAAAACATCAAGCTCATGTAGGTGAATGGGTCTCGGCTCCGACTCAAACAATCAATCCGAAGGAAGCTATCGCTCCAACTCCGACTCTGATCAAGATGAAGGTGTTGCGGTCTTGCTCTCATATCCTCCAACTCCAACTCCTCGACTTATTTGATTCACCAAATGAGGAATTGGAAGATGCTTCATGGCTAAAGGCCCCAAGGTATCACAGAATTCATTGACTTTGATAGTGATGAGGATGACTTGCTTGGTGAAGATGAGCTCTTGCTTGATAAATCCAATGAACCTAGTAACAATGAACATGCTAGTAGTCTTTATAGTCGAGAAGAGTCGAATGACAATGCTATGAAGGAGATTGAGCGTCTAACTAAAGAACTAAACACTCTTAAGTTAGCTCTGAAACAACTCAAAGAAGATCATAGAGAGCTCCTAAGATCTCATGAGAAGCTACGCTTGAGAAGCTCACTCTAGAGCAAGAACATGAGTTTCTAAAGCAATCAATGACGATCTTGAAAGAAGAGTTCTTCATATCTTGCCAAGCGACTTCTCTTGTCTAATTTCTTGCCACGCATTAAAACTAAGCATGACAAGCATAAGAAAAATTCTTTCTCTAGTAGTAACAATAACCATGCTAAATCCAATGTATTTGCTTCTAGTAGTTCTCTTGATTCCACTAACAATGTTTCAAGCCAAGTTACACTTGAGCAAGAAAATAGTTTATTGAAAGGATCATAGAAAAGTGTCTACAAGAGCCTTGCGAAGCAAGAACTTTGAGAAATTGTACTTAAGCAAGGAAGGCACCGGGAGAATCAAGGAATTGGTTTTGAGCGAAAGTTCAGCCGAAGGTGTTGAATGGGAAGAAAATCGATATCCTACTCCATTTATTCCTCAAAAAGGAAGTATGATCCTACTTCTTCCAATGTGGAACAAGCTCAAGATGACCTTCCACCACAAGACCACAAGCTAAAAGGCAAGGACAAGCTTTAGAGGAGATTGATGCATTTGTTGAAGCACCTCAAGCCATGGTTAAGTGGGTTCCCAAGGAAGCGTCAAGTTCCATACGTCAAGCTCAACTACAACCCCAAGGATTCCCATCAAGATGATGTGGATCGAAGAAGAAGAACTAGAAAGTTCTTGAGGTGACTCCGCCAACATACTTCACTCACATTCATTTTGGCAAAACTTGAATCAACTTCCACAGTGCACTAGTTCATGGAGTCACAAACCCTCTTGTTGGTAAGTCAAGGGACAAGGTAATCATTGCTTTCATGGACAACATCTATTGTGAACTTCAATCTATGTCCATGGATATCCTTGTTTGTTCCTTGTGGGACTAACCCATGTAGGTATTGAAAGTGCCCAAATCAAAGGATAGCTCCCAACTCTTGATGATCTTCATCAACATTGAGCATCCACATCTTCAACATCTACATGAAGTCTTCTCGACAACCCAAGGTTAGTTTGACCCTTTAAAGGGGTTCTCACATCTAGGGGAGCTTTGCTCTAAAAATTGAGCTAAAGCATCTTCAAATGATGTGAACACATCAATGCTTTATGTAAAGTGGTAACCCACTTGTTAAGCGATGAGTATGACCTATGATCAAATGTTCTCATTTGGCTCCTAAATCAATATACTCATATAAAGATGACCTAGTCATCGACAAATTGTGTTAGTAGCTAGAGTTTTGATTGTGCATGTTTGACACATATTTCATTTGCTATCTTATTGTGTGAGCATGTTGGATGCATGATTTTATCCATTCAGGACATCCATTTGTTGTTTTGGTCGTTTTGATTTTTCTAACCAAATGGATGGACAAGAATGCCTAAATACCTCCTAGCTATCTATGCTTTCTCTCAAATTCTATTCATGCTTACATCACAAATTTTGAACAAGTCATTTCGGACCCTCCGGGTGAGGAGCTTTCGGGCCACCGACGCCCGTCAAGGCTATTTTCCAAAACCTTCTAATTGATTTCGGTTAGACCAACTCACTCAAACTCGGTCGAACGAAAGCATTTA
Organism: Aegilops speltoides; assembly: GCA_021437245.1. Classification (NCBI taxonomy): domain Eukaryota; kingdom Viridiplantae; phylum Streptophyta; class Magnoliopsida; order Poales; family Poaceae; genus Aegilops; species Aegilops speltoides. The sequence continues at coordinate 6,248 of JAHHZJ010009491.1, forward strand.
GAACTGATCTAGGTTTTCACCTCGGTGAAACCGAGTTGTGATTTCGGCGTGACGAAGTGCATAACTGCCTAGCAGTTATCCATCTCAGTGCCACGAGTTTTACCTTCGGTCCACAGCGGTATATATACTCCGAGGGCGCGCAGCGTTGATTCCTCCTTCAATTTAGCCCCACACACCTGCCGTGCCTGGTCTCGGATCTCGTCGCGCCGTCGTCGCACCCTCGCCTGCCGCAGGTCTCCGTCGCCGTCGCGGACATCTCCTCCGAGCCCGTTGCGCGTAGAAAACTCCACCAAGTTAGGGTGAGTTTGATCCTCGTGCTCCCATCTCGATTCAATGCGTTTGGATTACCTAGAATCTTGCCGATTGAAGTCTTCCTGTACACGAGATTAGTTCGTTTGAACTAGATTCGAGTAAAGTTTTAGGGTTAGGTTTCCGCGAACACATCTCGGTGAGACCGATTTTATAGTTCGGTATGACCAATTTAGCCTATGGCCATTTACCTTTGCCTTGGTCCAACCGAGTTGTGCAAATCGGTGTGACGAAATGAAAATGCTGTGAAACCCTAGTGTTTTGGCGGACCGAAACCCCAGTCAAACCGAAAGTGGTGTAAGCTCTGTTTTTGCCGGATTCACGAATCTTAAACTGATGCGACGAAATGTCTTCTGTGAAAACCTAATACTAGAATTTGAACTCTTTTTTGCAAAAACTGCATTTTGTGATGACTCTTCTTCTCGCCTACACCTTATCTATTCACGGGTTGTCACTGTCGGATGCCGGTGGCAGTCAGGTCGGAGAGACCCATTACGAGATATTCAGGCACTAGTCTGATCCTGGCAGCTCATCGATGATGGTGAGAGAGTACACAAGTGGCTTGCCTCCTGCAGCCCGAGCTAGAAAGAAGAATTAGGATGATGAAGATTTAGATTTTGTCGTTGAGGAAGAGGTGACCTCAAAGCCTAAGAGGAAGGTTGTTGCCAAAGAGCAACAAGGTCGACAAACTAAGAAGGGCACAGCAAAGTCAAAGTCAAGCTGTTGCTAAGAAGCTGAATTTGGGAAGCATTTGCAAGCAAAGTGAAGAAAACCTCCAAGAAAGAGATTAGTGCATGATGATGCAGCGGAAGAGGAAAGATGAGGATGAGACAGCAGCCTTCTCGAAGCCAAAGTTCATGGGTGGCGCCATTAAGGCTGGAGCCACATCAAAGCCAAGAAATGCCTCCCATTAAGGCAGCTCCAGCAAAAGCTGCTGCCAAGCCAAGAGACCATCGAAACATTCAGTATCACGAAAGAACAAGGATGATGTGCCACGGTGAGTCAGATGGTGAAGGACGATTTGCAGAAACTTCGTCCAAAACTGCCACTACATAATGATGCTCATCCTGGCAGAGAATATGAAGGAAAGGAAAGATAGAGTCTCGAGCTATGGAGACAAACTACCCATATGCCGTGAGGAGAAAAACTTTGTAGATCGATTTCACACGAGCGGGGACTTCTGAGACCGTCTTGATGGACAAAGCCCATAATGCGTGAACATATTATTATGGAAGTACATTGACGAAGAAACACGAGATTTCTTTCCACATGCATAAAGTTTCACTTTGCATGGTGTTCTGCGATTTGTGGTGAGGAAATTGACCAGTTGGAGCGATGAAATGATAATGCAATTTTATGCCACGACTCACTTCTACCACGATGGAAAGATTGTATGGATGGTGAAGGTCAAAGATTTTCTTCTTCGTTGAGGAATGGGCAGAAATTCAGATGCTCGATTACTGCGAGAAGATGATATTGATGTATATAGGATTCAAAGAAGAATCATGAATCCATGAAGAACATGTAGAGGTTCGACAAGGATTTGGGAATGGAAGCTCGGCTCGATCTACTATCTCGGCGGGCTTACCTACCACTAATACCATTACGAGGCATACCTTGATGCCCAAATGGAGATCATCATGATCGAGAGGATACTCTATCAATGCTGCACATACTTGATGAAAAGCACCTTTCAAGGTGATGGACTTGATGGTAGAGACCATTAAGATGACTGCGGTGACGAGAAAAGGTCATGTGGATTTATGATTGGGATGCTTATCAATGCCAAGTTTGCACGGGCACGTTCTTGTTGGATAGAGAACATTTACCGTTGCAGCGAGCATGAAGACAATGTTGTTGTGATGAATGAGGATCGCATCCCATTGAAGATCAAGCCAAGATCGAAGCGCTAAAAGCCAAAAGTGACAAGGAAGCGGCGGCAGCTAAACCAAAGAGTTTAGGAAGCAATTCTTGAAGCTACTCAAAAGATTGAACAACGCTTTGCCACATTATACAGTCTCGGAGAGCTTAGAAAGTTGTTGAGGACAAGATCACGCTCTGGCGTGAAGGTGATGAAGTGCAAGTGGCCTCAACAAGCTCAGCGGAACATTGAGGAAGCAAAGCGGGAGAAGGAAGAGCTTATCGCGTGAGATGCGGGATGACTTAGTCCGGATTCTCAACAACGGTACTCCGGTTCCCAAAGGACCGATCGAAATTTGCTATTCGGTGGTGACACGGGACTACAACCCGGCCTCCACAGTTCGGCGGTTGCTCCTACTCCAGCTCGACTCCGGTGACCCTCCTCCCGTACAGACATGGTGAAGTCTTCGCGATCTTGTCATATCCTCCGACATCAACAGGATAGGAGCCGGCCGAGTCCCGGTGACGCTTAGCTCTATGCTTTTGAACTTTTTGGTAACTTGTTGCCAAAGGGAAAGTGTATAGATCATAGGACTTGAGAGAGAGAGTCTTTATACGCTTTTGTCTTCGTTCTTTTCGGTTTCTTTGAGATACTTTTGGTTTTCAGGACATTCGGTGTGTTTGATACTCCGTTTGATTCTACCTTAATGAGTGCTTGGTGGTACTATGCTTTAATGTGTGCTTAATGCTTATCATATGCCATTCCTATCTTGTATGACCATTTACTCATGTCTTGGTGATTGGGTGCATCTTTGTTCATTCTTATCATTTTGTGCGCTCCACCAAGATGTATGTGACATGGAAGAGTGACCCATGATCCTAATCGATTGTGCATTTGCATTCAAGCGCAAATCTTAAATAATGCACAAATTAGGAGCTCTTGCTTATCACATACTTCTCAAGCGACGATATTATTCATTGATTATATCCTTTGTCGAAGCTTTGATCTATATGTTGTCATCAATTACCAAAAGGGGAGATTGAGTGCAACTAATCCCGGGTGGTTTTGGTAATTAATAACATATATATCATGAACCAATAGTTACTTGAGAATTATTTCAAGAGTTCAGTGATATGGGTATGGCAGGACTGAAGAAGGACCCTCTCAAAATGCTAAGGCAAGCATTGGCAAAAGCTCAAGACTCCATTTTGGTTTAGTGATCCAAGATCACATTGAGTCCATAAAAAGCCAATACTATTAAAGGGATGAGGTTATGATGATGATCTGGTTGCTCAAGTGCTTAGTGATACATCTCCTAAACTATCGGCCTTTCACTGCCATATACACTCATAAGTAGTCTCGGTCCCACCGATTTTCCAAACTCATCCACGAGATGAACCACCTCAGCCATAAGCCAAACCCTAAAACTTCGGATTTTCCGATTACGAACTTCGGTCTCATCGAAAATGAGTTGCCAAGCACGTAACCTTCTTTCATCAAATCGATGTCACGAGATGATGAAGTCGGTCCCAAACTGCATGCTCTTGTCATTGCGAATCGGACTAACAAGAGATTGTATTTCGGTCCCGAAAATCCAACGTTCACATTATTTGAACTATCGGTCTCACCGAGTTGTCAACTTCGGTCTCACCGAGATGCTCAAATGTGTGTAGCAGTTGGATTTTGTGTGGAGGCTATAAATACCCTCCACCCCTCTTCATTAGTGGAAGAGCCATCGGAAGAACTACCACTCCTACCTTACATTTACGAAGAACTACCTACCCTTGTGTTGAGATCAAGTTGCTCCACTCCCACCATATGAAGCTTGATCTCTTCCCAAGTTGCTTTCCACTCAATCCTTTCTTCCACCACAGCCATCGGTGAGGTGAGTTGAGTGTTGGGGAGATTATCATTGAAGCACAAGAGCAAGGTTCATCATCATCAACAACATCTATTACCTTTTGGAGGTCGTGCCTCCTAGATTGGTTAGGTGTGCGGCAGGAGCCTCCGCTTGAGATGTGGAGTTGAACCAAGAAGTTTGTAAGGGCAAGGAGATCATACCGCCGTGAAGATCTACGAGTAAGGCTAGCCCTCCGTGGGCGTAGGCCATGATGGAATAGACAAGGTTGCTTCTTCATGGACCCCGTGGGTGGAGCCTCAAGTGGACTCTCGCGGCCGTTACCCTCGTGGGTTGAAGTCTCCATCAGCGTGGAAATGCGATAGCACCACCTATCGGAACCACGAGAAAATCACAGCGTCTCCAAAAGTGCGTTTGCTCTTCTCCACCTCTCTTTACTACATGTGCAATTTACTTTCCATTGCCTATACTCTAGAATTGCATGTGTAGGGTGATGCTTGACTTGATCATAATTGTGAATACTTAAAACTGTTCTTTGTCAAAAGCAGAAATTTTATATTGTCAAGTAGTCTAATCACCCCCCTCTAGACATACTTTGATCCTCTGATTTCTAGAAGAAAGTTGTATATGATGCAGCGGAAGGTTTGTTGATCAAAAGGTGCTAACAAAGTGTGCAAGCTCCAGCGTTCCATTTATGGACTGGTGCAAGCATCTCGGAGTTGGAATAAATGCTTTGATAGTGTGATCAAAGCATATGGTTCTCTGGACTTTGGAGAAGCTTTGTATTTACAAGAAAGTGAGTGGGAGCTCACAGCATTTCTAGTTCTATATGTAGATGACATATTGTTAATTGGAAATGATATAGAATTTGGATAGCATAAAGGGATACTTGAATAAAAGTTTTTCAATGAAAGACCTTGGTGAAGCTGCTTATATTGGGCATCAAGATCTATAGAGATAGATCAAGGCGGCAATAGGACTTTCACAAGCACATACCTTGACAAGATTTTGAAGAAGTTCAAAATGGATCAGGCGAAAGGATTCTTGCCTTGCTACAAGGTGTGAAGTTGAGTCAAACTCAATGCCCGACCACAATGAAGATAGAGAAAATGAAAGATGTTCCTATGCTTCCCATATAGGCTCTATCATGTATGCAATCTCTTTGTACCAGGGCTAACATGCTTAGCAATAAGCTTAGCGGGAAGGTACCAAAGTAATCTGGAGTGGATCCTTTGGATAGGGTCAAGAACATCTGAAATACCGAAAGGACTAAGGATATGTTTCTACGTATATGGAGGTGACAAAGAGCTAGTCGTAGAGGTTACGTAATGCGACTTTGACCTTTGATCGGAGATTCTAAATATAAACCGCATCGTGCTTTTATAAGCGGTTGGGCTGTAAGTTGGTGCAGTTCTAAACAAAGCGTCGTGGCGGGATCTACATGTGAGCCAGTACATAGGCACATACGAAGTAGCAAATGAAGATGCGGATGAAGGAGTTCATTTCGATCTAGGTGTCATACCTAGTGCATCGGGACCAATGAAGATCTTCTATGACAATCTGGTGCAATTGCCTTGGCAAAGGAATCCATATTTCACAAGAGGACCAAGCACATCAAGAGGCGCTTCAATTCCATTAGGGACAAAGTCAAATGGGAGACATAGAGATTTGCAAAATACATACGGATCTGAATGTTGCAAACCCGTTGACTAAGCCTCTCTCAAAGCAAAACATGATCACACCAAGACTCCATGGGTGTTAGAATCATTACTATGTAATCTAGATTATTGACTCTAGTGCAAGTGGGAGGCTGAGGAAATATGCCCTAGAGGCAATAATAAAGTTATTATTTATTTCCTCATATCATGATAAATGTTTATTATTCATGCTAGAATTGTATTAACGAAACATGATACATGTGTGAATACATAGACAAACATATAGTCACTAGTATGCCTCTACTTGACTAGCTCATTAATCAAAGATGGTTATGTTTAACCATAGACATGTGTTGTCATTTGATTAATGGGATCACATCATTAGAGAATGATGTGATTGACATGACCCATCCGTTAGCTTAGCAGTTGATCGTTTAGTATTCACTATTGCTTTCTTCATGACTTATACATGTTCCTGTAACTATGAGAATTATGCAACTCCGTTTACGGAGGAACAATTTAGGTACTACCAAGCGTCACAACATAACGGTGATTATAAAGAATTACTACAGGTGTCAAAAGGTACATGTTGAGTTGGCATATTTGAGATTAGGTTTTGTCACTCCGATTGTCGGAGAGGTATCTCTGGGCCCTCTCGGTAATACTCATCACTTAAGCCTTGCAAGCATTATAACTAATGAGTTAGTTATGAGATGACGTATTCTGAGAATGAGTAAAGAGACTTGCGGTAGCGAGATTGAACTAGGTATTGGATACCGAGCGATCGATCTCGGGCAATGTATACCAATGACAAAGGAACAACATATGTTGTTATGCGGTTTGACGATAAAGATCTTCGTAGAATATGTAGGAA
>JAHHZJ010009495.1:0-16114 GCA_021437245.1 Aegilops speltoides
GGGGTCCTACTCCTGCAGGAGTGAGGATTCCCCCCCAATCCTAGTTGGACTAGGATTCCCGGAGGGAAGAGAGAGGGAGGCGGCCCTTCTCCTGGTCCTAGTGGGACTAGGGAAGGGGGGAGGTCTTAGCCCCCGCAGGCTCCCTTCTCCTTTCCACCAAGGCCCATCGAGCCCATTTACCTCCGGGGAGTTCGGTAACCTCCGTTACTCACTAAATTCCGTTTTGTAGGAACCATTCGAACTCCAAACATAGGCTTCCAATATATCAATCTTTATGTCTCGACCATTCCGAGACTCCTCGTCATGTCCATTGATCACATCCGGGACTCGAACTCCTTGGTACATCAAAATACATAAACTCATAATAAGCATCATTGAAACCTTAAGCGTGCGGACCCTACGGTTCGAGAACAATGTAGACATGACCTAGAACTATTCACGGTCAATAACCAACAGCGGGACCTGGATGCCCATATTGGTTCCTACATATTCTCTGAAGATCTTTATCGGTCGGACCGCATAACAACATCGTTGTTCCTTTGTCATCGGTATGTTACTTGCAGAGATTCGATCGTCGGTATCCAATACCTAGTTCAATCTCGTTACGGCCAGTCTCTTTACTCGTTCGTAATACATCATCTCACAACTAACTCATTAGTTGTAGTGCTTACAAAAGCTTGTGATGTGCATTACCGAGAGGGCGAGATACCTCTCAGGCAATCGGATGACAAAACCTAATCTCGAAATCGCCAACCCAACATCTGCCTTTGGAGAACACTGTAGTACTCCTTTATAATCACCCGATTCACGTTGTGACGTTTGGTAGCACCAAAGTGTTCCTCCGTTAGCAGGAGTTGCATAATCTCATAATTACGGGAACATGTATATGTCATGGATAAAGCGGTAGCAACATACTAAGCGATCGTGTGCTAAGCTAAGGGAATGGGTCATGTCAATCAGATCATTCTACTAATGATGTGACCTCATTAATCAAATAACAACTCCTTTGTTCATGGTCAGGAAACATAACCATCTTTGATTAACAAGCTAGTCAAGTAGAGGCATACTAGTGACATGTTGTTTTGTCTATGCATTCACACATGTATCATGTTTCAGTTAATACAATTCTAGCATGAATGATAAACATTTATCATGAAATAAGGAAATAAATAATAACTTTATTATTGCCTCTAGGGCATATTTCCTTGATCTCCCACTTGCACTAGAGTCAATAATCTAGATTACATAGTAATGATTCTAACACCCATGGAGTCTTGGTCTGATCATGTTTTGCTCGTGGAAGAGCTTGGTCGTGCGAATTACGCAACATTCAGATCCGTATGTATCTTACAAATCTCTATGTCTCGATCTGGACTAAGTCCGGATGGAATTGAAGCGTCTCTTGATGTGCTTGGTCCTCTTGTGAAATCTGGATTCCTTTGCTAAGGCAATTGCTCGATATTGTCACGAAGATTTTCATTGGACCCGATGCACTAGGTATGACACCTAGATCGGATATGAACTCCTTCATCCAGACTCCTTCATTAGCTGCTTCGAAGCTGCTATGTATTCCGCTTCACATGTAGATCCCGCTCTACGCTTTGTTTAGAACTGCAAGCCATGACGGCTCCTCCGTTTAGTGTAAATCGTATCGGTCTGCGATTTAGAATCGTCCGGATCGGTGTCAACTTGCATCAACGTAACCGTTTACGATGAGCTCTTTGTCACCTCCATATCGAGAAACATATCCTTAGTCCTTTTCGGTATTTGGGGATGTTCTTGACCATTGTCCAGTGATCCACTCTGGATTACTTTGGTACCTCCTGCTAGGCTTATAGCAAGGCACACATCAGTCGGTACACACATTGCATACATGATAGAGCCTATGGCTGAAGCATAGGAACATCTTTCATTTTCTCTCTATCTTCTGCGGTGGTCGGGCATTGAGTCGACTCAACTTCACACCTTGTAACACGAGGCAAGAACCCTTTCTTTGCTTGATCCATTTTGAACTTCTTCAAAACTTTGTCAAGGTATGTGCTTTGTGAAAGTCCAATTAAGCGTCTTGATCTATCTCTATAGATCTTAATGCCCAATATGTAAGCAGCTTCACGAGGTCTTTCATTGAAAAACTCTTATTCAAGTATCCCTTTATGCTATCGAGAAATTCTATATCATTTCCGATCAGCAATATGTCATCCACATATAAGATCGAAATGCTCTGAACTCCACTCACTTTCTTGTAAATCTGAGGCTTCTCCAAAAGTCTGTACAAACCCAAATGCTTTGATCACACTATCAAAGCGTTTATTCCAACTCCGAGATACTTGCAGTCCATAGATGGATCATTTGGAGCTTGCACACTTATTAGCTCCTTTGGATCGATAAAACCTTACGGTTGCATCATATACAACTCTTCTTCCGAAATCCATTCAGGAATGCAGTCTTTACATCCATTTGCCAAATTTCATAATCATAAAATGCGGCAATTGCTAACATGATTCGGACGGACTTAAGCATCGCTTCTGGGTGAAAAGGTCTCATCGTAGTCAACCCCTTGAACTTGTCGAAAACCTTTGCGACAAGTCGAGCTTATAAACGATGTAACATTACCGTCAGCGTCAGTCTTCTTCTTGAAGATCCACTTGTTTTCTATTGCTTGCCTACCCTCGGGCAAGTCAACCAAAGTCCACACTTTGTTTTCATACATGGATCCCATCTCAGATTTCATGGCCTCAAGCCATTTTGCGGAATCTGGGCTCACCATCGCTTCTTCATAGTTCGTAGGTTCATCATGATCTAGTAGCATGACTTCCAGAACAGGATTACCGTACCACTCAGGTGCGGATCTTACTCTGGTTGATCTACGAGGTTCTGCAGTAACTTGATCTGAAGTTTCATGATCAACATCATCAACTTCCTCACTACTTGGCGTAGGTGTCTCAGAAACTGGTTTACTGCGGCGAACTACTTTCAAGTAAGGGAGAAGGTACTATTACCTCATCAAGTTCCACTTTCCTCCCACTCACTTCTTTCAGAGAAACTCCTTCTCTAGAAAGGATCCATTCTTAACAACGAATGTCTTGCCTTCGGATCTGTGATAGAAGGTGTACCCAAGCCATCTCCTTTGGGTATCCTATGAAGACACATTTCTCCGATTTGGGTTCGAGCTTATCGGGTTGAAGCTTTTTCACATAAGCATCGCATCCCCAAACTTTAAGAAACGACAACTTTGGTTTCTTGCTAAACCACAGTTCATAAGGTGTCGTCTCAGCGGAGTTTGACGGTGTTCTATTCAGTGTGAATGCGGCTGTCTCTAGAGCATAACCCCAAAGCGATAGCGGTAAATCTGTAAGAGACATCATAGATCGTACCATATCTAGTAAAAGTCGCGATTCTGACGTTCGGACACACCATTACTGTTGTGGTGTTCGGGTGGCGTGAGTTGCGAAAACTATTCGCATTGTTTCAAATGTAGACCAAACTCGTAACTCAAATATTCACCTCCACGATCGGATCGTAGAAACTTAATTTTCTTATTTACGATGATTTTCAACTTCACTCTGAAATTCTTTGAACTTTTCAAACGTTTAGGACTTATGTTTCATTAAGTAGATATACCCATATACTGCTTAAGTCATCTGTGAAGGTGAGAAAATAACGATATCCGCCATACGAGCCTCAATATTCATCGGACCACATACATCTGTATGTATGATTTCCAACAAATCTGTTGCTCTCTCCATAGTGCCGGAGAGCGGTGTTCTAGTCATCTTGCCCATGAGGCACAGTTCTTAAGTGCCAAGTGATTCATAATCAAGTGACTCCAAAAGTCCATCAGCATGGAGTTTCTTCATGCGCTTTACCGATATGACCTAAGCGGCGATTGCCACAAATAAGTTGCACTATCATTATCAACTCTGCATCTTTTGGTTTCAACATTATGAATATGTGTATCACTACTATCGAGATTCATAAGAAATAGACCACTCCTCAAGGGTGCATGACCATAAAGATATTACTCATATAAATAGAACAACCATTATTCTCGATTTAAATGAATAACCGTCTCGCATCAAACAAGATCCGGATATAATGTTCATGCTCAGCGAGCACCAAATAACAATTATTTAGGTCTAAAACTAATCCCGAAGGTAGATGTAGAGGTAGCGTGCCGACCGCGATCACATCGACTTTGGAACCATTTCCCACGCGCTCGTCACCTCGTCCTTTGCGAGTTAAGCAATACGTAGTCCTGTTTGAGTTGCAAATATTAGCAGCAGAACCGGTATCAAATACCAGTGCTACTACGAGCTCTAGTAAGGTACACATCAATAACATGTATATCACATATACCTTTGTTCACCTTGCCATCCTTCTTATCCGCCAAATACTTGGGGCAGTTCCGCTTCGGTGACGATGCGCTTGCGGTAGAAGCACTCGATTTCAGGTTTAGGGCCGGACTTGGGTTTCTTCTCTGAGCAGCAACTTGCTTGCTGTTCTTCTTGAGATTCCCTTCTTCTTCCTTTGCCTTTCTTCTTGAAACTAGTGGTCTTATTGACCATCAACACTTGATGCTCCTTCTTGATTTCTACCTCCGCAGCCTTTAGCATTGCGAAGAGCTCGAGCATAGTCTTTACTAACCCTTGCATATTATAGTTCATCACGAAGCCTTTGTAGCTTGGTGGCGGTGATTGAAGAATTACATCAATGACACAATCATCAGGAAGATTAACTCCCAATTGTGTCAAGTGATTGTAGTACCCGGACATTACGAGTATATGCTCACTAACGAACTATTCTCCTCCATCTTGCAGCTATAGAACTTATTGGAGACTTCATATCTCTCAATCCGGGCATTACATTTGGAATATTAACTTCAACTCTGGAACATCTCATATGCTCCATGGCGTTCAAAACGTCGTTGAAGTCCGGTTCTAAGCCGTAAAGCATGGCACACTGAACTATAGAGTAGTCATCGACTTTGCTCTGCGCGACGTTCATAACATCTGGCGTTGCTCCATGACGAGCGAACTGTCACCTAGCGGTGCATCCGGGGCGTAGCTCTTACGCGACAATGAGGATGATCCTCAAATTCGGACCCAGTCCGTGTAATTGCTACCATCATCTTTCAACTTTGCTTTCTCAAAGCGCATTAAAATTCAACGGAACAACGGCCACGAGCCATCTATCTACAATCAAACATAAACAAGCAAGATACTATCGGTACTAAGTTCATGATAAATTTAAGTTCAATTAATCATATTACTTAAGAACTCCCACTTAGAAAAACATCTCTCTAGTCATCTAAGTGATCACGTGATCCAAATCAACTAAACCATAACCGATCATCACGTGAAATGGAGTAGTTTTCAATGGTGAACATCTTATGTTGATCATATCTACTATATGATTCACGCTCGACCTTCCGGTCTCCGTGTTAGAGGCCATATCTGCATATGCTAGGCTCGTCAAGTATAACCGAGTATTCTGCGTGTGCAAAACTGGCTTGCACCCGTTGTAGATGGACGTGGAGCTTATCACACCCGATCATCACGTGGTGTGCAGGCACGACGAACTTTGGCAGCAGTGCATACTCAGGAGAACACTTCTTGATAATTTAGTGAGAGATCATCTTATAATGCTACCGTCGATCAAAGCAAGATAAGATGCATAAAGGATAAACATCACATGCAAATCAATATAAGTGATATGATATGGTCATCATCATCTTGTGCTTCATGATCTCCATCTTGCGGCACCACCATGATCACCATCGTCACCGGTAGCGACACCTTGATCTCCATCGCGAGCATCGTTGTCGTCTCGCCAAACTTATGCTACTCGACTATCGCTACCGCTTAGTGATAAAGTAAAGCATTACAGAGCGATTGCATTGCATACAATAAGCGACAACCATATGGCTCCTGCCGATTGCCGATAACCGGTTACAAAACATGATCATCTCATACAATAAAATATAGCATCACGTCTTGACCATATCACATCACAACATGCCCTGCAAAAACAAGTTAGGCGTCCTCTACTTTGTTGTTGCAAATTTTACGTGGCTGCTACGGGCTTAAGCAAGAACCGGTCTCACCTACGCATCAAAACCACAGCGATACTTCGTCAAATAGACTCCGTTTTAACCTTCTCAAGGACGGGCGTAGCCTACTCAGTTCAACTAAAGTGAGAGAGCGGACACCCACGGTCACCTTTAAGCAGCGAGTGCTCGTGGCGGTGAAACCAGTCTCGCGTAAGCGTCTGGCGTAATGTCGGTCAGGCGCTTCATCTCACAATACCGCTGAACCAAAGTATGACATGCTGGTAGGTAGTATGACTTTGTATCGCCCACAACTCACTTGTGTTCTACTCGTGCAAAACATCAAACCATAGAAAAACCTAGGCTCGGATGCCCTTTGTTGGGGAGCGTAGTAATTTCAAAAATTTTCCCTCGCTGCGCCAAGATCATGGTGATGTATAGCGAGAGGGAGAGTGTTGTCTACATACCCTTATGGACCGAGGCGGAGCGATCTGGCGTAGAGGAAGTAGTCGTCGTTCTCCTCGCGATCCGACCGATCCGGCGCCGTTACTCCGGCGCCCGAGTTCTTGACACCGTACAGCTCGATGGCGTCCTCGTACTCGATCCAGCGAGGTGTCGAGGGAGAGTTCCGTCAAGCGGCGGCGTGGTGGCGATCTTGATGTTTCACCGGCGCGAGGCTTCGCCTAAGCTTGCGACGGTATAACCGAGGTGGAATATGGTGGAGGGGCGCGCACGGCTGAGAGCGATCTCACGATCAACTTGTGTGTTCAAGGTGCCCCCTGCCCCGTATATAAAAGGCAGGGGAGGGGGCGGCCAAGGGAGGCGCCAAGGGTCCTACTCCCTCAGGGATGAGATTCCCCCAATCCTAGTTGGACTAGGATTCCGGAGGGAAAAGAGAGAGGGGCGGCCCCTTCTCCTAGTCCTAGTAGGACTAGGGAAGGGGGCGCAGCGCCCCCCTAGGGCTGCCCTTCTCCTTTCCACCAAGGCCCATCGAGGCCCATTTACCTCCGGGGGTTCGGTAACCTCCGGTACTCGATAAATTCCGTTTCGCCGGAACCATTCGAACTCCAAACATAGGCTTCCAATATATCAATCTTTATGTCTCGACCATTCGAGACTCCTCGTCATGTCCGTGATCACATCCGGGACTCCGAACTCCTTCGGTACATCAAAATACATAAACTCATAATAAGCATGTCGCCGAAACCTTAAGCGTGCGGACCCTACGGTTCGAGAACAATGTAGACATGACCTAGAACCATTCACGGTCAATAACCAACAGCGGGACCTGGATGCCCATATTGGTTCCTACATATTCTCGAAGATCTTTGTCGGTCGAGACCGCATAACAACATCGTTGTTCCTTTGTCATCGGTATGTTACTTGCCGAGATTCGATCGTCGGTATCAATACCTAGTTCAATCTCGTTACCGGCAAGTCTCTTTACTCGTTCGTAATACATCATCTCACAACTAACTCATTAGTTGTAGTGCTTGCAAGGCTTGATGATGTGCATTACCGAGAGGGCCGAGATACCTCTCAGACAATCGGGTGACAAAACCTAATCTCGAAATCGCCAACCCAACATCTACCTTTGGAGACACCTGTAGTACTCCTTTATAATCACCCGATTCGTTGTGGCGTTTGGTAGCACCAAAGTGTTCCTCCGTAAGCAGGAGTTGCATAATCTCATAGTTACGAGGAACATGTATATGTCATGGATAAAAGCGGTAGCAACATACTAAGCGATCGTGTGCTAAGCTAAGGGAATGGGTCATGTCAATCAGATCATTCTACTAATGATGTGACCTCGTTAATCAAATAACAACTCCTTTGTTCATGGTAGGGAAACATAACCATCTTTGATTAACAAGCTAGTCTAGTAGAGGCATACTAGTGACATGTTGTTTTGTCTATGCATTCACACATGTATCATGTTTCCGGTTAATACAATTCTAGCATGAATGATAAACATTTATCATGAAATAAGGAAATAAATAATAACTTTATTATTGCCTCTAGGGCATATTTCCTTCATGTCCATCACATCATTCTCCTAATGATGTGATCCCGTTATCAACGACATCCAATGTCCATGGTCGGAAGCTGTAACCATCTATTGATCAACGAGCTAGTCGACTAGAGGCTTACTAGGGACATGGTGTTGTCTATGTATCCACACATGTATCTGAGTTTCCTATCAATACAATTATAGCATGGATAATAAGCGATTATCATGAACAAGGAAATATAATAATAACTAATTTATTATTGCCTCTAGGGCATATTTCCAGATCTCCCACTTGCACTAGAGTGAATAATCTAGTTCACATCGTCATGTGATTAACATTCACATGTCACATCGCCATGTGACCAACATCCAAAGAGTTTACTAGTGTCATTAAACTAGTTCACATCATCATGTGATTAAGACTCAATGAGTTACGGGGTTTGATCATGTTTTGCTTGTGAGAGAGGTTTTAGTCAGCAGATGCGCAACTTTCAGATCCGTATGTACTTTCACAAATCTCTAGGTCATTACGTAAATGCTGCTTCCACGCTCCACTTGGAGTTATTCCAAATGGTTGCTCCACTATCGTATCCGGTTTGCTACTCGAGTCACTCGGATAGGTGTTAAAGCTTCATCGGCGTAACCCTTCACGCCAAACTCTTTATCACCTCCATAATCGAAAACATGTCCTATTTACTCCAAGGACAATTTTGACCGCTGTCAATGATCCATTCTGGATCATTCTTGTACTGCTAGGTGACTCATGGCAAGGCACACTTCGATCTGGCGCACAACATAGCATACTATAGAGCCTACGTCGAAGTATAGGGGCGACCTTCGTCCTTTCTCTCTATTACGCCATGGTCGAGCTTTTAAGTCTTAACTTCATACCTTACATCTCGAGCGAAGCTGTTGGGGAGCGTAGTAATTTCAAAAATTTTCCTCGCACGCAAGATCATGGTGATGTATAGCGAGAGGAGAGTGTTGTCCACATACCCTTGTGACCGAGCGGAAGCGATCACAATGTAGAGGAAGTAGTCGTCACGTTCTCCTCGCGATCCGACCGATCCGGCGCCGTTACTCCGGCGCCCGAGTTCTTGACACCGTACAGCTCGATGGCGTCCCTCGTACTCCGATCCAGCCGAGTGTCGGGAGAGTTCCGTCGACCTGACGGCGTGGTAGCGATCTTGATGTTTCACCGTGCGAGGCTTCGCCTAAGCTTGACGAGTATAACCGAGGTGGAATATGGTGGAGGCGCGCACGGCTGAGAGCGATCTCACGATCAACTTGTGTGTTCCTAGGTGCCCCCCCTTCGTATATAAAGAGCCAAGGGGAGGCGCCCGGCCGGAGAGGGGCGCGGAGGTCCTACTCGCCAGGGAGTAGGACTCCCTCAATCTATTCAATTAGGATTCCCGGAGAAGAGGATGAGGGGCGGCCACTCTCCTAGTCCTAATAGGACTAGGGGAAGGGGAGCGCGCAGCCCATCTAGGGCAGCCTTCTCTTTTTCCACTAAGGCCCACTATGGCCCATTACCTCCGGGGGTTCGGTAACCTCCGGTACTCCGATAAATTCTGTTTTGCGGAACCATTCGAACTCCAAACATAGGCTTCAATATATCAATCTTTATGTCTCGACCATTTGAGACTCCTCGTCATGTCCGGGATCACATCGGGACTCGAACTCCTTCGGTACATCAAAATACATAAACTCATAATAGCTGTCATGAAACCTTAAGCGTGCGGACCCTACGGTTCGAGAACAATGTAGACATGACCTAGAACCATTCACGGTCAATAACCAACAGCGGGACACGGATGCCCATATTGGTTCCTACATATTCTCGAAGATCTTTGTCGGTCGAGACCGCATAACAACATCGTTGTTCCCTTTGTCATCGGTATGTTACTTACGAGATTCGATCGTCGGTATCAATACCTAGTTCAATCTCGTTACGGCAAGTCTCTTTACTCGTTCCGTAATACATCATCTCACAACTAACTCATTAGTTGTAGTGCTTACAAAGGCTTGATGATGTGCATTACGAGAGGGCGAGATACCTCTCCGACTATCGGAGTGACAAAACCTAATCTCAAATCGCCAACCCAACATCGCCTTTGGAGACACTGTAGTACTCCTTTATAATCACCCGATTCGTTGTGGCGTTTGGTAGTACCAAAGTGTTCCTCCGTTAGCAGGAGTTGCATAATCTCATAGTTATAGGAACATGTATATGTCATGGATAAAAGCGGTAGCAACATACTAAGCGATCGTGTGCTAAGCTAAGGGAATGGGTCATGTCAATCAGATCATTCTACTAATGATGTGACCTTGTTAATCAAATAACAACCCCTTGTTCATGGTGGAAACACAACCATCTTTGATTAACAAGCTAGTCTAGTAGAGGCATACTAGTGACATGTGGTTTGTCTATGCATTCACACATGTATCATGTTTCGGTTAATACAATTCTAGCATGAATGATAAACATTTATCATGAAATAAGGAAATAAATAATAACTTTATTATTGCCTCTAGGGCATATTTCCTTGATCTCCCACTTGCACTAAGTCAATAATCTAGATCACATCACCATGTGATTAACATCGATAGTTCACATCATCATGTGATTAACACCCATAGTTCACATCATTATGTGACCAACACCCAAAGGGTTTACTAGATTCCGTAATCTAGTTCACATCGCTATGTGATTAACACCCAAAAGTACTAAGGTGTGATCATGTTTTGCTTGTGAGAGAATCTTTAGTCAGCGGTCTTTCATATTCAGATCCGTTATGTATTTTGCAATTTTCTATGTCTACAATGCTGCACGCGAGCTACTCTAGCTAATTGCTCCACTTTCAATATGTATCTAGATAGAGACTTAGAGTCGTCGGATCGGTGTCAAAACTTGCATCGGCGTAACCCTTCTGACGAACCCTTTTGTCACCTCCATAATCGAGAAATATATCCTTACTCCACTAAGGATAATTTTGACCTGTCGATGATCTACTCCTAGATCACTATTGTACCTCCTTGCCAAACTCGTGCAAGGTATACAATAGATCGGTACCAGACATGGCATACTTTATAGAACCTATGGCCAAGGCATAGGGAATGACTTTCATTCTCTTTCTATCTTCTGCTGTGGTCGGGTTTTGAGTCTTACTCAATTTCACACCTTGTAACACAGGCAAGAACTCTTTCTTTGTTGTTCCATTTTGAACTACTTCAAAATCTTGTCAAGGTATGTACTTCATTGAAAAAACTTATCAAGCGTCTTGATCTATCTCTATAGATCTTGATGCTCAATATTACAGCTTCACGAGGTCCTTTTGAAAACTTCCTTTCAAACACCCTTTATGCTTTGGAATAATTATACATTATTTCCGATCTACAATATGTCATTCACATATACTTATCGAAATCTTTGTAGTGCTCCCACTCACTTTTCGATAAATCTGAGGCTTCACCGTAAGTGCATATAAAACTATATCTTTGATCAACTCATCAAGCGTATATTCAATTCGAGATGCTTGCACCGGTCCATAGATGGATCATTGGAGCTTGCACACTTTGTTAGCTCCTTTGGATCGATAAAACCTTACGGTTGCATCATATACAACTCTTCCTCCTAAAACCCATTCAGGAATGCAGTTTTACATCCATTTGCCAAATTTCATAAATTGTGGCAATTGCTAACATGATTCGGACAGACTTAAGCATCGCTTCTGAGTTGAGAAAAACTCATTGTAGTCAACACCTTGAACTTGTCAAAAACCTTTTTGCGACAAGTCGAGTTTTGTAGATAGTAACACTACTATCGCGTCCGTCTTCCTCTTGAAGATCCATTTATTTTCTATGGCTTGCCGATCATTGACAGCGCCACCAAAGTCCACACTTTGTTCTCATACATGGATCTCATCTCAGATTTCATGGCCTCAAGCCACTTTGCGGAATCTGGGCTCACCATCGCTTCTTCATAGTTCGTAGGTTCATCATGATCTAGTAGCATGATTTCCGAGCAGGATTACCGTACCACTCAGTGCGGATCTTACTCTGGTTGATCTCGAGGTTCTGCGGTAACTTGATCGAAGTTTCATGATCAACATCATTAACTTCCTCACTACTTGGTGTAGGTGTCTCGAGAACTGGTTTACTGCGACGAACTACTTTCAAGTAAGGGAAAGGTACTAATACCTCATCAAGTTCCACTTTCCTCCACTCACTTCTTTGAGAGAAACTCCTTCTCTAGAAAGGATCCATTTCAACAACGAAAATCTTGCTTTAGGATCTGTGATAGAAGGTGTACCCAACAATTTCCTTTGGGTATTCTATGAAGGCACATCTCCGATTTGGGTTTGAGCTTATCGGGATGAAACTTTTTCACATAAGCATCAGCCCCAAACTTTAGAAATGACAACTTTGGTTTCTTGCTAAACCATAGTTCATAAAGTGTCGTCTCACGAAGATGGTGCCCTATTTAACGTGAATGCAGCTGTCTCTAATGCATGATCCCAAAGCGATATTGGTAACTCGGTAGAAACATCATAGATTGTACTATATCCAATAAAATCGGTTATGGCGTTTGGACACACCATTATGATGTGGTTGTTCGGTGGCGTAATTTGTGAAACTATTCCACATTGTTTTTAATTGAGACCAAACTGTGCTCAAATATTTGTCTGCTGATCGGATCGTGAAACCTTATTTTCTTGTCACGATGATTTTTCCACTTCACTAAAATTCTTTGAACCTTTCAACTTCAGGACTTATGTTTCCATCAAGTAGATATACTATCTGCTTTAAATCATCTGTGAATCAAATAATGATACTTGTCATGACCTTAATATTCATCGGACGACATACGCCGGTATGTATGATTTCAACAAATCATTTGCTCGCTCCATTGTTCGGAGAAGCGGTGTTTTGGTCATCTTGCCCAAAAAGGCCTGATTACTTAAACATCAAGTGATTCATAATCAAGTGATTCCAAAATCCCATCGACATGGAGTTTCTTTATCGCTTTACACAATATGACCTAAGCAGCAGTGCTTGCAAATAAGTTGCACTATCATTATTAACTGCATCTTTTTGGTTTCAATATTATGAATATGTGTATCACTACGATCGAGATCCCATGAACCATTTTCATTTGGTGTGTAACCATATAGGTTTTATTCATGTAAACAGAATGGGGTTTATTTCTTACTTAAATGAATAACCGTGTTACAATAAACATGATCAAATCATATTCATGCTCTTAGCATAAACACCAAATAACATTTATTTAGGTTCTACACTAATCGAAATGCAGTATCACGATGATGATCATATCAATCTTGAAACTACTCAACACACATCGTCACTTCACCCTTAGCTAGTTTACTGTTTTGATACTTGCAACTCTGTTTAGAGTTACTACTCTTAGTGAACCCGATTACCAAATACCGAGGGTTGCTATAAACACTAGTAAACACACATCAAACACGTATATCAAATATACCCTTTTTTCACTTTGCCATCCTTCTTATCCACCAAATATTTAAGTTCCGAGTGACCATTTCGCTGCGATTAAGCACTTTCGATTTAGGCTTTGGTTCACTTTGGGCTAACCGTGGGAGTGACAACGCTTGTCAATCTACTTAAGTTCCCCTTTCTTTCCTTTGCCCTTTTCTTGAAAACTAGTGGTCTTGTCTACCATCAACACTTGATGTTTTCTTGATTTCTACCTTAAATGATTTCAACATCACGAAAAGCTAAGAATCATTCTCGTCATCCTTGCATACTATAGTTCATCACAGTTCTACTAACTTGGTGGTGGTGACTAGAAAATTACATCAATCACTATCTTATACGGAAGATTAACTCCCATGATTCAGCGATTGATACCCAGACAATAAGCACATGCTCACTAGTTGAGCGATTCTCCTCCATCTTTTAGCTATAGAACTTGTTGAGATTTCATATCTCTCAACTCGGGTATTGCTTGAAATAATAACTTCATTTCCTGGAACATCTCATATGGTCCATGATGTTTCAAACATCTTTGAAGTCCCGTTCTAAGCCATAAAGCATGATGCACAAAAACTATCAAGTAGTCATCATATTGAGCTAGCCACCGTTCATAGCGTGCGCATACGCTCACTGCAAGCGATCTGTCACCTAGCCCGGTGCATTGGGGACATAATTCACCGTGGAAGCAATGAGGATAAACCTCAGATCACGGATCGAATCCGCATCATTGCTACTAACTTTTTCAACATAATTTTTCTCAAGGAACATATCAAAACAAACATATGAAAGCAACAAGGCGAGCTATTGATCTACAACATAATATGCAAAAATACTATCAGGTACTAAGTTCATGATAAATTTAAGTTCAATTAATCATATTGCTTAAGAACTCCCCTTAGAAAGACATCTCTCTAGTCATCTAAGTGATCCAAAATCAAATCAACTAAACCATAACCCGATCATCACGTGAAATGGGGTAGTTTTCAATGGTGAACATCTTATGTTGATCATATCTACTATATGATTCACGCTCGACCTTTACCGGTCTACGTGTTAAAGGCCATATCTTGCATATGCTGGGCTCGTCCAAGTATAACCAGAGTAATACTGCGTGTGCAACAACTGGCTTGCACCCGTTGTAGATGGGCGTGGAAGCTTATCACCCGATCATCACGTGGTGTCACAGGCACTGACGAACTTTGCAGTAGTGCATGCTGGGAGAGAACTTCTTGATAATTTAGTGAGAGATCATCTTATAATACTCAGTCAATCCAATCAAAGATAAGATGCATAAAAGGATAAAACATCACATACAAATCAATATAAGTGATATGATATGGTCATCATCATCTTGTGCTTCCCGATCTCCATCTTGCGGCAACACCACCAGTCTCCATCATCGCCGTAGCGACACCTTGATCTCCATCGTGGCATGCGTTGTCGTCTGCATGAAACTTATGCTTTCTACGATTCTCGCTACGCTTAGTGATAAAGTAAAAGCATTACGAAGCGATTGCATTGCATACAATAAAGCGGCAACCATATGGCTCTGCCCGATTGCCTGATAACCGGTTACAAAACCATGATCATCTCATACAATGAAATATAGCATCACGTCTTGACCATATCACATCACAACATACCCACGCAAAAACAAGTTAAGCGTCCTCTACTTTGTTGTTACAAGGTTTACGTCAGCTGCTCTGAGCTTAAGCAAGAACCGAGTCTCACCTACGCATCAAAACCCTAGCGATACTTCCGTCAAATAGACTCGTTTTAACCTTCTCAGGGCCAAGGCGTAACATGCTTTCGGTTCAACTAAAGTGAGAGGCAGAAACCACCGTCACCTTTAAACAGCAGGTGCTGCGTGGCGGTGAAACCCGTCTCAGCGTAAAGCGTCTGCGTAATGTCGATGCAGGCCGCTTCATCTCCATAATACCGCTGAACCAAAGTATGACATGCTGGATGATGGTATGACTTGTATAAGCCCACAACTCACTTGTATTCTACCGTGCAAACATCAAACCATAGAAAAAACCTAGGCTCGGATGCCTTTGTTGGGGAACGTAGTAATTTCAAAATTTTTCCTCGCTGCATATGATGTATGGCGAGAGGAGAATGTTGTCCACATACCCTTGTAGACCCGGCGAGCGATCACAATGTAGAGGAAGTAGTCGCGTTCTCCTCGCGATCCGACCGATCCGGCGCCGTTACTCCGGCGCCCGAGTTCTTGACACCGTACAGCTCGATGGCGTCCCTCGTACTCGATCCAGCGAGTGTCGAGGAGAGTTCGTCGACCTGACGGCGTGGTGGCGATCTTGATGTTTCACGGGCGAGGCTTCGCCTAAGCTGCGACGGTATAACGAGGTGGAATATGGTGGAGGGGCACCGCTGACGGCTGAGAGCGATCTACGATCAACTTGTGTGTTCCTAGGTGCCCCCTGCCCGTATATAAAGGAGCCAAGGGGGGCGCCCGGCCGAGGAGAGGGCAGCGGAGGTCCTACTCCTAGGGAGTAGGACTCCCCTCAATCTATTCAATT
>JAHHZJ010009496.1:0-15152 GCA_021437245.1 Aegilops speltoides
CTAGGACCAATGCGGCGAATCCGCCATGGCGTATGCTGGTCGGATGGTCTCGTCGTCGAAAGTGATCGGACGGAGGACCATGGATTGAACCGGGCGGCTGGCTCCATCCGTGAGGCGTCCGTGGTCGCGCTTCCTCTCCCTCTTGGGTATATGGGTCGCGTAAATCATATTCACCGTCCGCCTTGCGGAAACCCTTACATCTCTTGTTGCGGCGGGTCTCTTCCTCGTCGTCGCTATTTAGCCCTTGTCCTTTGTGTTCGGCAATTAACTGCGGCTGCTGAACACCCAACAATCTCTGTTGGTGTGATTAGCTGGCTTTTGAAGTGCCATGTATCGGCATGGCGGTCGAGTATTCATCCAGATTGGGCGGGCGGAGTTGTTCTTTTGAATGGCTTCTTCCGTTGACGGGTTTGGAGCCTTGGAATCCGGCGTTGATGCCGTATCCTCTTTGTAAATCGCCGTTAGGGCGGCGTTTGTTTTGATTAAATCGTGACCTGCGTGATTGTCCTTGGTATCCGGACTGCCATAATTTTTGCGGAGATTGTTCTGCGGGCTGCAGCTATCCTCTCCGCGCCATAAGCGATCGTGCGATGTGAGGGCTGCCATGGATTTGGCTTCTCTGCCCGGTGCGGACTAGCCATTCGTCCCGGATGTTGTGTTTGAAGGCTGCGAGGCCTCCGCATCCGGACGATCGGCGATTTGATTTTTCTTCGTCAAGAACCGTGTCGAGCTATCGGCGATTAAATGCGGCTGCTGAATAATGTGGCTTAGGTCATCGGCGTCGGTGGTGCACGTATGTACCTTGGAAGTTATCAGGAAGCGCGGCCTCGGTCTTCCCAACACCAATCGACTCTGCGGGCGAGTGTTAAGCCAATGCCGAGCTGGTCCTTTAAGCTAGTGGGAGGTATTTGATGGCGTGCGAGATCGTGCGCGCGGGCCATATGGATGTGGAGAAGATAATCTTGATCCTGGCAGTCTGTTGTACCATCGTAGATTCGATGTTCACGGGTTTGAACCCTTGAGGGATCGATGATCCATTACTTCATCGGTGAAGCATAGCGGGTGTCTGGCGCCCTGTATTAAACAATATCGTGGCGCGGCTCGAGGGCGTCTGCCGTGTTAGAGCCCGGCGGCATTATGTCGTGCGCGGTATTCGTCGTGGGTGCGTGGCGCCCCTTGATCCATAGATGGATCTGGATTCCCTTGCTTTGTCCTCCAAGATGTCTCTAAGTCGGTAGCGTTCCTTTTGGCCGTACTCTGGATCGATGTCGAAAGTGCGGTCTTGGCTGGGGCCTTGAATGCCTCTCTGTCGCGACCACGGGCGATCGATCGACCATGTCGTGTCTGGTGATAAAGGTATGTATGCTTCCTCCTCTAATCGGGGCAGCTTGCGTCTTAGGTAACTTTTGGAGGGAGTTGAGTTTATACTCTTGGCGTGAGGACCTCGGTCCACCGATCGGCTAGCGAGATCTGATCGCTTGAAGCTGTTCTGCTTTTTCTTTAGGCTATTTGCGTGGCTATAAAGCCTGCTTTGAAGCGCTCTTATTAAGCGGGATCCTCGGGTATGGCGAATTCATCATCGTTGAGGCTCGCCGTCTTGGGAGGAGGCATATAGTTATCATCCTCAACCCCTTAAATGCGCTCATCGTGAGGGCTTGCCTGCGTCCTCTGCGCTGAGTGTTGCGAGGAGGGATGCGTCTTCGGCACTCTCCGGGTGTTATAGTCTCCGTGCGGATTCTCCATTCTTGTTGTGGCGGGATTTAAGCGGCGCGGCCTGTCGCGTTTAGGCTGCTTCTTCAAAGAATCTTCCTCCGTTGCTTTTTGCCATCCCTTCCTTTGGGGTATCCACCATGTAGGCGTCGTATGGCGGGTGGCCTTCCGGTGTCCGTGGTAGCTGGGTCTGATCTCTCTGGCATCATCGTCCATAAGCGTCGATGTCCTCGGTCATGATCTAGCATGTCGGTTAGATCCTCGGCGTGGCTACAAAGTGGGTGGTGGGTGGGCTCGAATTTCTTCGTCGTCCGAACTCCAACCGTCAGCCATAGATCCGGCCGAGATTCTCTGATAGTGAAGATGCTTGAGAGTTGGATATCGCCAAAAGCGAGTGTTGAAAATGTCGTGGCGGTGAATTCCGTAACGCGCAATCTGGCTTAATTAGGCGGCGGGAGGCTCGGTCGGCGAGTCGGCGTCTCGGGATCACGAGTTTGGAGGACAAAATTGGTATTCGGCTCCATCGCCGTCGATGTTAAAGCCCGAGGCGTCTATCCACCGACCCTCGTCATGGCGTCGCCTCGGGCGAGTGGCGGGCCGGATTCAAGTCGACCACCAAAAGCCTTGTCGGTGGCGAGCGAGATCATGCCCATCGTTGCGGTCTGGCGGCGCGCTGGCTCGAGTCGTCGAAGATCAAGTCTCCTTGGATCGTCGGCCGTGAAGTTTAAACTTCAAATCTGACTGACGGCGGGCGTAGCTTCGATCTGCTCGGATGGCCAGAGAGTTGGCCGCGATGCAAAACCGCCAAATCTGAAGATCTGTCAGGGAAAAAGTCTCACCACGGACAGCGTTGAAGTTTGAAGAAGCCATCGAGCCTATCGATGGCGACAAAGAGGAACTCTCAATGAAAGCACCAATGTCGATTGTCAAAACCGGCGGATCTCGGGTAGGGGTCCCGAGCTATGCGTCTAGGCGGATGGTAACGAGGCGAGGACACAATGTTTTTACCGAGTTGGGTCCTCTCGATGGAGTAATACCCTACGTCTGCTTGATTAATATTGATGATATGGGTAGTACAAAGTAGATCTACCACGAGATCAAGGAGGCTAAACCTAGAAGCTAGCCTATGGTATGATTGTTGAGATGTAATGTTGTGTCCTACGGACTAAAGCCCTCGGTTTATATAGACAGGAGGCTAGGGATTACAAGTCGATTACAATGGTAGGAGATCTACATATCCGTATTGCCAAGCTTGCCTTCCGCCAAGTAAAGTACCTTCGGACCGGCAGGAGCCTTCAATCTTCTATCTTACGTAGTCTAGGAGTCGGCGGATATTGATAGTCGGCTGTCCGGACACCCCTAGTCGAGGACTCCTCAATGAGCTTGATGTTTTCGTTTTGTGTAGCTCCTTGATGACTTATCCTTCCTTCAGAATCCTCGATTCTTGAGAGGTTCTTCGTTCATAACGATCATCTCTACTCCTTCTCTCTCTTGGAGTGATTCTTGCCTTTTGCTTCTCCTTTTAGGTGAGTCTTCTCTTCTTTTATAGAGATCGTACACTCATTTGAGTAGTGTCGGTTCTTCCACTATTGTGGCAATTTAGCTCACAACTAGAAGATCTTTTGTCATTGTATGGCATTGACTTGGAACTTCTTTACTTGCTTCTACTCTTGTAGAATTTGTTGAAGTTCTTCACCATTAAGATCAACCCTTCATTCAAGGCTTGTTTCTCATTTGATGATCACTACAGGAATCAGGAACTTTGTTGTCCGCCACAGCTGACGGCAAAGGCACACATGGCGGATGGCAAAGACCATCAGCCGGAGATAACAACCGTCCATTTGAGCAGGCTCGACAAAGGCCTCTTTATAGTCTCTTGCCAAATGGAAAAAGACAAAAGGTATTTCCCATCGCCGGACGGTAAAGATCTGGATGAGCACATGTGCGGCTTAAGTCCGTTAAGTGGTTAATAGCGTGCTTTGCGTCGACCGCGAAGGCGGAACACCATTCCATATTTGTAAATGCGCGGTAGACGACAAGAACGTGATTATTGCCGTCATGAGCTCGCGGCATAGCATGCTGCGTGGCGGCGCTGGAGGCTGGCAAAGATTATCGAGGAAAGTAAGGTAAGTCTATATCATTTTGAAGGTAACAAAGATTATCATGACATTTTATAGCGCCCGGATACAACTTTCCATATTAACTCAACTCTTGCCTTTTAGGAATCACGATATATTATTTTTCTCCGTGGTTGGGTTTTGTCTTTCGTTTTGCATTTTGTTCATGTCTTGCATTTCATCATCGCATCTTCGCATTGCATCGGCATCGTTTTTCATAAAACTTGCATCCGTTCGTAGTTGCCCTTTCTTTCTTTGCCTGCGTTGGCATTTTGTCGGGCCCTTGTCCTCGTTGATTTGCTCGGACCGCTTTACCTTTGTTGACCTTCTCGCAGACCATTTGGACCCCTCTCTTCTCTCTCTTTTCTGAGCTCATCAAACCCCGTTCATAGTTGCGCGTCCCCCCCTTTCTTTTGTTGGCCGTCCGAGACCAACGTGTTTTCGTTTCCCTTTTGTCGACCATCTAACCTCTCTTGCCAGCTTCGCAGCCCCTCGGCGTGTCAAAACTTGCCGAACCCGACCCGCTCGGTCATCGCCGTTGGGTCGGATCATCCCTAACGTCTACAAAATATCTCCGTTTTCTCTTTTGGACTCCCTAGCTATTTTATTGCGACCGTCCAATTTAAATCGGAGGACCAAATGCCCTACCATAATCCACCATGGATATATATTCAGTTCTACCCTAATTTTTAGGAGATCTGTCCTGTCCCATCCATCGCGCCGCCACTCCTCTCCGCATCCGCCTTGGGATCCTCGATCCTTTCCACCCAACGGATCGCATGACCACCTCCCTCGTTTCTAGCATTGAACCAACTGCAACTCTCGATCTCCCTCATCCCGAGTCCTTCCTCGCTCGTCTGGACCGGGAGGTCGAGCATCTGCTCCCACCCGCCATCTTCGGAAGGCGCGCGCCAGGCGCTCCTCCTCCTTGGGAACCGCAGCTCAAGCGAACCTTGCCCGGCGACCACAGGAGCAGACCGCATCCCTGCTCCGTTCCTTCCTCCTTCCGTGCTCCCTCTCTTCTCTCATTTCCTCTCTTTTCTTCTCTCGTGCCGAGTCGCTCGAACTCTGCCGTGCCTCCGCTCCTTCTTGATCCGGCAGGACGGCCGTCCCAAGTCCGGATCCGCCCGTCTGCTGCCATCTCCGTCGTCCCCATTCCGGCGTCGACCACGCCCAAGCCAGTCCGCGCCGTCGCCAAATCACGCCGCCCGCTGCTCTTCTTCTGTCTAGAAGAAGGCGGCGCCTCTCGAGCCGTTCGAGCAGCGAGCCCGTTCTTACGTGCGTTGACCGCGCCCTCGTCGC
Source organism: Aegilops speltoides (assembly GCA_021437245.1). Classification (NCBI taxonomy): domain Eukaryota; kingdom Viridiplantae; phylum Streptophyta; class Magnoliopsida; order Poales; family Poaceae; genus Aegilops; species Aegilops speltoides. The sequence continues at coordinate 5,130 of JAHHZJ010009496.1, forward strand.
CGGCCGATCCCTTTGCGGAGTCCCGCACTCGGCCGTCGTCCACTGCGCTGCGTGCCCGTCGAAGCGAGTTCCGCCCGCTTCGCTCCCTCTGCTCGTCCCGTCGCCAAGCCGTCTTCAAACCAAGCCGCCGCCACGAAGTATCTCGGCGCCCCTACTTGACCCGCCAAGTCGGCGCCGCCATCTGTGCCTCGCCGGTCGCCCGTGTCCTCTGCCGCTTCTCTTGCCGCTTCGCCCGCGTTATTGCGCCTGCCCATAGCGACCGCCCGCCGTCGCCATCGCAGGCCCGCCCAGATTTGCGCTGCCTCGCCCGTTCGCGCGAACCCACGAACCTCGGCGACACGAGATCCGGCGCCCAGCGCCTCGTGAGCCTGTCGGCCTCGGCCCGGCTCCCTAGGCCCTTGGCCTCCTCCACCGTGGGCTTGGCCCATGGTGAGCACAGCAGCCCCTCCTCTCTGTACAGCCCAGTTCACCTCGATTCAGCCGGAGAATGTTTTTTCCATGCTGTGATTTTCACATTTCCGGTAATTCTGTTTTGCGAGAAAACCCCTAAGCATCATGCATATTATAACTAATTACGGTGCATCGGTTAAAACAAACTTTACATGTAAAATGCTTAGTTTTCATCTAGTTTCATAATTTGCCACTTTCATCCATGTTTAAAATGTTTAAAATGCTGTTTGTTTAAATTTGCTCAAATGCCATGCTAAAATGATTTATTTCATAACTATTTAACGTAGCTCGAATTTAATAAACTTTATATGTAAATGGGGTGGAAAAATACCTAGATTAACATGGTCCACTTTATTTTCCTGTTTAACAACTTTAAAATATGTTTTAGGGCAGAACAGTACCTAATTCATAAATTGCATATGAGGTTCTTAGGAATTGTTGTTTGTTCTTAGGCCTCATTTAAACCTGCCTAGTTAGGTAGTTTTCTTATGCTTCACCTCTTGCCATGTTTAACAACATTTAATATTGATGAGTAGCATAAGCGAGATCGAACTAAATAACTTGTCGTGGTGTTTTGTCAATATGCAACTCGTTGCATATTGGCTCACTAATTTGTAGTGTTGTTGGTTGCACTTTGCCATGCCATGCCATGCTTCATTAAGCCGGACATGCATCATACTTGTTAGTGCATCATGACATGCTTATGCTTGTGTGTTTACTATGTTGTTTGCTTCTTTCGGTTTGCTTCTCTCGTTAGCCGGTTTCGTTAGGAGTTGTGAGGATCCGTTCGACTACGTCCGTTTGTCTTCTTCATGGACTCGTTCTTCTTCCTTGCGGGATTTGAGGCAAGATGACCGCTACAGGATCTCACTACTATCATTGCTATGCTAGTTGCCTCGTTCTTTCGCTATCTGCGATACCTATTACTGTTTGTCCAGCCATCCCATATTGCCATGAACCCTAACCTTTGACACCATTCCTAGCAAACCGTTGTTTGGCTATGTCCCCTTCGCTCAGCCCTCTTATAGCGTTGCTAGATGCGGTGAAGTTGAAGATTTCTCCATGGTGGACGGGGTTTATGTTGGGATATCACAATATCTCTTATAATATTAATGCATCTATATACTTGGTAAAGGGTGGAAGGCTCGGTCTTATGCAGTGTTTTGTTCCTCTTGCCGCCCTAGTTTCCGTCATACGGTGTTATGTTCCCGGATTTTGCGTCCCTTGCGGATCGGGTGATTTATGGGACCCCTTGACGATTCGCTTTGAATAAAACTTGTCGGCAAGGCCCAACATTGCCTTTTACCATTTGCCTCACCACCCTACTTTTCCTTGGGAGTAATTAACCCAAGGGTCATCTTTAATATAGCCCCGGGCAATGCTTGTCTAAGTGTTGGTCAAACGAGAACCACTTGCGGTGCCGCCCTAGGCAACTTAGGGGTTTAAATCGGTTCGTCGTAGTGTTCATCGGTCGTGGCTTTGAGGCGAGATCTGTGGCGGCTACTATCGGGATGTCGGCGCGCGGAGGTCTTCTTGGTCTAGTTTTACCATTGTCGAAATGTCTTGATGTCGGGATACGAGTCGTCGGAGTGTCTCGGGTGAAGGTCTATTCGCCGATGATCGCGAGAGCTTGTCATGGGCTAAGTTGGGACACCCTGCGGGTTTAAACTTTCGAGGCCGTGCCTGGATTATGTGGCGGATGGGAATTTGTTAATGTCGGTTGCGACAACTTGACACGAGATCCGAATTAAACGCATCAGCAGGTGTGTAGCCGTGATGGTCTCTTCTCGGAGGAGTCGGGAAGTGAACACGGTTTTACAGGTTATGTTTGGCGTAAGTAGGTGTTGGGATCACCTCTTGATCATTGCTAGTTGCGACCGTTCCTTTGTTTCTCTTCGCTCTCATTTGCGTATGTTAGCCACCATATTATGCTTAGCTGCTGCGACCTACCACTTTACCCTTCCTTTCCCATTAAGCTTTGCTAGTCTTGATACCCATGGTAATGGGATTCTTTGAGTCCTCATGGCTCACGGATACTTCAAAACCAGTTTGCGGTGCCTATGTTACGAGCGGTGGGCCTCAAGCTCAAGGAGGGCTCGATGAAGATCTTGTCCTTTGTGTTGTTTCGTTCTAGTTGATCGATAGTGGAGCCCGGTTGGGGTCGATCGGGGACCTTTATGCATTTGGGGTTCTTCTTTTATTTTGGTTCGTAGTCGGACCTTGATTTATCTGGATGATGTAATGCTTTATTCATGTAATTTTGTGAAGTGGCGATTGTAAGCCAACTATGTATCTCTTTCCTTATGTATTACATGGGTGGTGTGAAGATTACCTCACTTGCGACATTGCTTTCAATGCGGTTATGCCTCTAAGTCGTTAGCCGACCGTGGGAGATATAGCGCATCGAGGCGTTACAAGTTAGTATCGAGCCTTCCCGACCTTAGGAGCCCCTTTGCTTGATCGTTTTAGCGGCGAGTTGTGTCTAGAAAAATGTTTTGAGTCATTTAGGATTATATATATCGGAGAGTTAGAATTCTTTTTACTCCTCGGTCCTTGACCTTACGGTGAGGTATCTGGCGTAGAGTTTGACTCTTCTCTTCTCAAATTTCACTAAATTTTTTTTTAGGATCAGCGGGTATCTTAGAATCGTTATGATGGTTTTATGATGACAACATTGTCTTGGTGCCTCGACATTTAGGGGTTGTGGCGGTGTCCGGGGAGTTGAGCTCGAGGTGTTGTCGTCATAATTTTATCGTTGATTCGGAATACAGAGTTTAATCGCCGACATCGAAAATCTCTTTTATGCAGGTTGTTGGTGAGATAACCCGCTAACTTGATCTTGAGGTGAGTGCGGGAGTATTGCCATGACTTCGTATAACGGATGCTTTTGAAGGTTGAGGTGAGCGATTTCGAAGGTTTCTTGGTTATGTGTTGACGGATGGATACATTTGGATGTAGGGATTGTTAGTTTGGGTGAGATATATTGCTCCCTGTATCCCCAACACTGATTGCATAACGGAAAATTTCGGGAGTTCAATAGGTGGAATTCAAGTAGCTCTTAGGATATCTTTTAACGGATGTATGATATGAAATTGGGGTTCGGCGTCTAGTGGTCCGCCTATTCACGGTTGGTTTCTGATGGTCTCGTTGTGTCTTAAGAGTCCTTGGCTATGCCGACTTCGGGCGCAACCGTATGTCATGTGCCTTGCCTTGTACATGATGGTGCTTTGTCTGATTGAGCCCGTGTAGGCCCTACGAAACTTGGACGAAATCTCTATCATATGTTTGTTCGAGCTTATACGCAAGCCAATCCTTTGTTTTGTTTTATTGTTGTATTGAGTTGCTTGAAGTCAAATGTTGAATCCATACCTTTCCTAAGCGGTGTTCTCATATTGCTATGTGAATACTAATCCTTTTGATCATTGATTTTGTCATATCAACTCCTTTCCAACGGTGTGCTTCTCTTCAAGTGGATCCCATCATTTTTTCCATCCATAAGATCATTTCTAAGTTTTCTCAAGCGGTGTTTGTTTCATCCGTCCCAAGTTGTCTTTGTTTTCCCCACCCTCCACCCTTTTCTTCAAGTACTCAGATTTCTCAATCAAGTATCTTTTTATTGATGGAAGTTTCTCCATTCTTTTCCGTCAATGTTCTTACCGGTGGTTCTCAAGAAGATGTTCTACTAGTTCGTCATTCCTCATTCCTTTCTCTTCTCCGGTGGATTCAAGTCAAGTTTTGTTGATCATACCTTTTTCCTCATTTCAATGTCTTCTCTTACGGTGCACCTCATTATCATTCTACTTCTTGCTATTTGTAATTCCGAGATGCTCAAGATATTTCACAAGACTTGTGTTTCCATTCTCAATCCGTTCAAGCCATTTGGAATTGTTATCTCATTCAAGCCATTTAATTCAACGGTGCAATATCTCTTTAAATCATTTCAGCGGTGTTCCTTTTGATGGGCCCTAACCCACAGGTCTTTTCGAGGATCTTACGACTCTTCTAATTATTCGGAGCCATTCCAAATTCTTTTCAGAGTTTGACGTAAGAATGAATTACCATCAGTCAAATGCTTTTCTCCAAGATCTTTCAAATTCTTTTCATAGTTGGCTCAACCTCTTCGCTTTTGATCCTTCCGGTGTGCCTCAATAATTCTTGGTGGTGTTTCTCGTTGTCATTCTCATCATTTGAAGACTGAAGAAGAGTTTATCTTTAATCTTGCTCTATTCTCTTCAAGATTCATGGTGATAGCTTGTTGCCATCCTCTCATAATTGTTTTCGATTGTGAGAATCTTTTAATCATCCGGAGCATTTTAGGAGTCTTTTCAGTTTCATTCTTTGAAGCCCATCATCTCAGTTTTATTCATTCAAGCTTTCAGCTCTCGTTCTCCAGATCTTACCGGTGAATCGTTCAAATATCCTCTAATCAGTTCATGTTCTCTTCGTTCTCATGTATCTAAATCCCCTCAAATATCTGCATTCGTTTTCCAATTCTTCCCGGTGAATTGTGCCCTTGCTACTCTCTTTTTCAATTCTTACGGTGGTTCGTTCAAGATTTCACTTCCTTCATTATCATATCAATTCATTCGTTGTTTCCAAATCCTACCGGTGGTTCATTGAAGACCTTCTCAAGTTTTGATATATCTCTTTTAATCCTTTCAACGAGAATAAGTAGTATGCCAAATCCGTTGTTTTTCATCAATTTAAATTGGTGAAGGATCGCATAACGTAATTCTTATTATTATTTCATCAAGTGATTAATTCTTTCTTCGGAGTTAAGTAATGGTATCAATTTCCCGTTCTAAGTTGTTCATTTCTTCTTTCGGAGTTTGTTCATCATATCACATTCTCGGTTAGAAGCTTCATCTTTCTTTTCGGAGTTCCAAGCTCTCTCAATTATCTAGTTCTGAAGCTCCATCTAAATCATTGCAAGGATTCACCTTGTGTTTTCAATTTCTCTTTCTTTTCATTCCTTTTGTTTACCAGAGTTCTTCATGGAGGTTCTACATGATGGTTCATCAAGGATTAATTCCCTTCTCAAAGTTTTCATCGAGATTCTTTCCTAAGGAGCTCAAGCTTTCTTCATATGGTAATCTGGAGTGCAATTCTTTCTACCTTATCTTTTGAGATGGTGATATGTCACTCTTGACAATTTCCTTCTTGTTTCATGATTCATATGTTGTCAAGAATGAGGTATTTTAAATCCATCAATCCCTTTGTTGGAGTTATCTTGGGCTAGATTTCACCTAAAGCCTTCCCTAAGGAATGTTCTTTGTTATGGTGTTTATCAATGACCCAAGTTCTTCATTTATCCTCGGTGAAATAAGTTTCTCGTCTCCTTGTTGATATCAATCCAATCATTTGTTTCCGTTGGTGGCGAAGCTCACCTCATAATTTTGAGATGTTTTCATAAGCCGCCTACAAGCTTATTCTTCTCGTTGTTGATTTTCCAATAACTCCGTTCGATTCTTATTTGCAAGGGTGCTTTCCGAGCCCATTTGTGGTAGAAGTTGGCATTTTCTTCTCCGTTCTTTTATTCCAATGATTTATCTTCTATTCTTTCTTCCGAAGACATTGTGATGTTGCTCTCTTCACTCATCATCTCGAATTGCTAGGATCGTGTTCTTTTCTGGCTTATCCATTTACTTGGAGTGTTATATCATCTCTTCAATATCTTTTCATCTCATCAAGTTTTCCTCTCTTTTCTACGAGTCTTTGTCCAAATTCTGTCATTCTTGTTCCTTGGCTATCTCATTATAACGGTGGTCATATTCTTTTAGTTAATGAAGCTCTTTTCCATGTCTTTCAACCTTCAAGTTCTCGTAATGTTCCTTGTTCCTCTTTTCTAGCGAGTGTTTTCAACTTTGCTCATCTCCGTTGTTTTGTTTCTTTCAATTTGTTCAACCTCTCAAGGTTCATGGTTTCACTCGTTCGTCAAAGAAGCAACTTAGTTTTACCTCTTCTCTTCCTCTTCCGTTTCCCTCCGGTGCCATTCTAGATCTCGGGACGAGATCCTCTCGTAGTGGTGGAGTGTTTATGCGCCGGATACAACTTTCCATATTAACTCAACTCTTGCCTTTTAGGAGATCGATATATTATTTTCTCTCCGTGGTTGGGTTTTGTCTTCGTTTTGCATTTTGTTCATGTCTTGCATTTCATCATCGCATCTTTCGCATTGCATCGGCATCGTTTTCATAAAACTTGCATCCGTTCGCGATTGCCCTTTCTTTCTTTACTGCATTGGCATTTTGTCAGACCCTTGTCCTCGTTGATCTGCTCGGACGCTTTACCTTTATTGACCTTCTCGAGACCATTTGGACCCTCTCTTCTCTCTCTTTTACGAGTTCATCAAACCCGTTCATAGTTGCGCGTCCCCCCCTTTCTTTTGTTGGCCGTCCGAGACCAACCGTGTTTTCGTTTCCCTTTGTCCAGACCATCTAACCTCTCTTGCCACTTCGCGGCCCCTCGGCGTGTCAAAACTTGCCGAACCCGACCGGCTTAGTCCGCCGTTGGGTCGGATCATCCCCTAACGTCTACAAAATATCTCCGTTTTCTCTTTTGGACTCCCTAGCTATTTTATTCGCGACCGTCCGATTTAAATCGGAGGACCAAATCTACCATAATCCACCATGGATATATATTCAGTTCTACCCTAATTTTTAGGAGATCTGTCCTGTCCCATCCATCGCGCGCCTATCTCCTCTCCGCATCCGCCTTGGGATCCTCCGATCCTTTCCACCCATCGGATCGCACGACCACCTCCCTCGTTTCTAGCATTGAACCAACCTGCAACACTTTCGATCTCCCTCATCCACGAGTCCTTCCTCGCTTCGTCTGGACCAGGAGGTCCCGAGCATCTGCTCCACCGCCCGCCATCTTCACAGGAAGCGCGGCGCCCAGCCTCCTCCTCCTTGGGAGCTGCAGCTCAAGCGAACCTTGCTTGGCGACCACCAGCCGACGCACCTCCCTGCTCCGTTCCTTCCTCCTTCCGTGCTCCTCTCTTCTCTCATTTCCTCTCTTTTCTTCTCTGTCGAGTCGCTCGAACTTCTGCCGTGCCTCCGCTCCTTCTTCGATCCGGCAAGGACCGGCGTCCCAAGCCGGATGTGCCCGTCTGCTGCCATCTCGCGTTGTCCCCATTCCGGCGTCGACCACGCCCAAGCCGATCCGCCGCCGTCGCCAAATCACGCTGCCGCTGCTCGCTTCTGTCTAGCGAGAGAGGACAGCGCCCTCTCGAGCCGTTCGCGGCGAGACCCGTTCTTACGTGCGTTGACCGCGCCTCGTCGCCCGGCGATCCGCTGCGATCCCGCCCTCAGCCGTCGTCCTACCGCTGCGTGCCGTCGAAGCAGTTCCGCCGCTTCGCTCCCTCTGCTCGTCCCGTCGCCAAGCCGTCTTCAAACCAAGCCGCCACGAAGTATCTCCGGCGCCCTCTGCTCGACCCGCCAGTCGGCGCCGCCATCCTGCCTCGCCCGGTGCCGTGTCCTCTGCCGCTTCTTCTTGCCGCTTCGCCCGCGTTAACTGCGCCTCGCCCATAGCGACCGCCAGTCGCGCCATCCAATGGCCGGCATTGCCGCCTGCCTACGCCCGTTCGCGCGAACCCACGAACCTCGGCGACACGAATCCAGCGCCCGGCGCCTCGTGACCTGTCGGCCTCCCGGCAGCTCCCTTCCGGCCTTGGCCTCCTCCACCGGCTGGGCTTGGCCCATGGTGAACAGCAGCCCCTCCTCTCTGTCAGCCGATTCACCTGATTCAGCCGAGAGAATGTTTTTTCCTGTCTGTGATTTTCACATTTCCGGTAATTCTGTTTTTCTGACGGCCCTAAGCATCATGCATATTATAACTAATTAACGGTGCATCAGATTAAAACAAACTTTACATGTAAAATGCTGAGTTTTTCATCTAGTTTCATAATTTGCCACTTTCATCCATGTTTAAAATGTTTAAAATGTTGTTTGTTTAAATTTGCTCAAATGCCATGCTAAAATGATTTATTTCATAACTATTTAACCGTAGCTCCGAATTTAATAAACTTTATATGTAAATGGGGTGGAAAAATGCCTAGATTAACATGGTCCACTTTATTTTCCTGTTTAACAACTTTAAAATATGTTTTAGGGCAGAACAGTACCTAATTCATAAATTGCATATGAGGTTCTTCCGGAATTGTTGTTTGTTCTTCGGCCTCATTTAAACTCTGCCTAGTTAGGTAGCTTTCTTATACTTCACCTCTTGCCATGTTTAACAACATTTAATATTGATGAGTAGCATAAGCGAGATCGAACTAAATAACTTGTCGTGGTGTTTTGTCAATATACAACTTCGTTGCATATTGAGGCTCCATAATTTGTAGTGTTGTTGGTTGCACTTTGCCATGCCATGCCATGCTTCATTAAACCGGACATGCATCATACTTGTTAGTGCATCATGACATGCTTATGCTTATGTGTTTACTATGTTGTTTGCTTCTTTCGGTTTGCTTCTCTCGTTAACCGGTTTACGTTCGGAGTTGTGAGGATCCGTTCGACTACGTCCGTTTGTCTTCTTCATGGACTCGTTCTTCTTCCTTGCGGGATTTCGGGCAAGATGACCGCTACTGGATCTCACTACTATCATTGCTATGCTAGTTGCCTCGTTCTTTCGCTATCTTTGCGATACCTATTACTGTTTGTCCAGCCATCCCATATTGCCATGAACCCTAACCTTTGACACCATTCCTAGCAAACCGTTGTTTGGCTATGTCCTGCTCGCTCAGCCCCTCTTATAGCGTTGCTAGCTGCGGTGAAGTTGAAGATTTCTCCATGGTGGACAGGGTTTATGTTGGGATATCACAATATCTCTTATAATATTAATGCATCTATATACTTGGTAAAGGGTGGAAGGCTCGGCCTTATGCACAGTGTTTTGTTCACTCTTGCCGCCCTAGTTTCCGTCATACGGTGTTATGTTCCCGGATTTTCGTCCCTTACTGCGGTCGGGTGATTTATAGGGACCCCCTTGACAGTTCGCTTTGAATAAAACTTGTCGCAAGGCCCAACATTGCCTTTTACCATTTGCCTCACCACCTACTTTTCCCTTGGGAGTAATTACAAGGGTCATCTTTAATATAGCCCCGGGCCAATGCTTGTCTAAGTGTTGGTCAAACCGAAACCACTTGCGGTGCGCCCTAGGCAACTTAGGGTTTAAATCGGTTGCGTCGTAGTGTTCATCCGAGTCGTGGCTTTGAGATGAGATCTGTGGCTACTATCGGGATGTCGAGCACGCGGGAAGTCTTCTGGTCTTGTTTTACCATTGTCGAAATGTCTTGATGTCAGGGATACGAGTCGATCGAGTGTCTCGGGTGAAGGTCTATTCGCCGATGATCGCGAGAGCTTGTCATGGGCTAAGTTGGGACACCCTGCGGGTTTAAACTTTGAGCCGTGCCCGGGTTATGTGGCAGATGGGAATTTGTTAATGTCGGTTGTAGACAACTTGACACGGATCCGAATTAAAAGCATCAAGGGTGTGTAGCGTGATGGTCTCTTCCGTGGTCCGAAGTGAACACGGTTTGGGTTATGTTTGGCGTAAGTAGGTGTTGGG
>JAHHZJ010009497.1:0-14942 GCA_021437245.1 Aegilops speltoides
TCAATTTATTGCTTCCTGTAGATCCCTTCGACGCTTTGTTTGAACTACCCGGGCACTCCTCCGTTTAGTGTAAATCGTATCCGTTGCGATTTAGAATCGTGGATCGGTTCAAAGCTTGCATCAACGTAACCTTTCGATGAGCTCCACCTCCATATCGCTATCCTTCTCCTTTTCGGTTTTAGGGATGTTCTTGGCTTCGATGATCCCTCTGGATTACTTTGGTACCTTCCTGCTGGGCTTATAGCAAGGCACACATCGGTCGGTACCGCAGCTATGTAGAGCCTATGGCAGCTTGGAACATCTTTCATCTTCTCTCTATCTTGCGTGGTGGGCATTGAGTCGACTCAACTTCAACCTTGTAACCACAGGCAAACCCTTTCTTTGCTTGATCCATTTGAACTTCTTCAAAACTTTGTCAAGGTATGTGCTTTGTGAAAGTCAATTAAGCGTCTTGATCTATCTCTATAGATCTTGATGATTAATGCAACTTCACGAGTCTTTCATTGAAAAACTCTTATTCAAGTATCCCTTTATGCTATCGAAATTCTATATCATTTCGATCAGCAATATGTCATCCACATATAAGATCGAAATGCCTGAGCTCCACTCACTTTCTTGTAAATCGGGCTTCTCCAAAAGTCTGTACAAACCAAATCTTTGATCACACTTAAGCGTTTATTCCAACTCCGAGATGCTTGCAAGTCCATATATGGATCCTGGAGCTTGCACACTTTGTTAGCTCCCTTTGGATCGATAAAACCTTCGGTTGCATCATATACAACTCTTCTTCAAATCCATTGAGAATGCAGTCTTTACATCCATTTGCCAAATTTCATAATCATAAAATGCGGCAATTGCTAACATGATTGAGACGGACTTAAGCATCGCTCGGGTGAGAAGGTCTCATGTAGTCAATCCCTTGAACTTTGAAAACCTTTTGCGACAAGTCGAGCTTTAAACATAACATTACGTCGTCGTCGGTCTTCTTCTTGAAGATCCACTTGTTTTCTATTGCTTGCCTACCCTCGGAAGTCAACCAAAATCCACACTTTGTTTTCATACATGGATCCCATCTCAGATTTCATGGCCTCAAGCCATTTTGCGGAATCTGGGCTCACCATCGCTTCTTCATAGTTCGTAGGTTCATCATGATCTAGTAGCATGACTTCGAGCAGGATTGCCGTACCACTCAGTGCGGATCTTACTCTGGTTGATCTCGAGGTTACGTAGTAACTTGATCGAAGTTTCATGATCAACATCATCAACTTCCTCACTACTTGGTGTAGGTGTCTGGAACTGGTTTACTGCGGAACTACTTTCAAGTAAGGAGAATACTATTACCTCATCAAGTTCCACTTTCCTCCCTCACTTCTTTGAGAAAACTCCTTCTCTAGAAAGGATCCATTCTTAACCGAATGTCTTGCCTTGGATCTGTGATAGAAGGTGTACCCAACTGTCTCCTTTGGGTATCCTATGAAGACACATTTCTCCGATTTGGGTTCGAGCTTATCGGGTTGAAGCTTTTTCACATAACATCGCATCCCCAAACTTTAAAAGCGACAACTTTGGTTTCTTGCTAAACCACAGTTCATAAGGTGTCGTCTCAGCGGTTTGGCGGTGTTCTATTGATGTGAATCTGTCTCTAGAGCATAACCCCAAAGCGATAGCGGTAAATCGTAAGAGACATCATAGATCGTACCATATCTAGTAAAAATACGATTTGACGTTCGGACCAACCATTCGTTGTGGTGTTCGGGTGGCGTGAGTTCTTCTTTCGCATTGTTTCAAATGTAGACCAAACTTGTAACTCAAATATTCACCTCCACGATCGGATGAGAAACTTAATTTTCTTGTTCGATGATTTTCAACTTCACTCTGAAATTCTTTGAACTTTTCAACGTTTAGGACTTATGTTTCATTAAGTAGATATACCCATATCTCTTAAGTCATCTGTGAAGGTGAAAAATAAGATATCCCCAACGAGCCTCAATATTCATGGACCACATACATACATGTGTATGATTTAAATCACATCTCTCTCATAGTCCGGAGAGCGGTGTTCTAGTCATCTTGCCCATGAGGCGCAGTTCGCATAAGTGCCGTGATTCATAATCAAGTGACTCCAAGTCCATCGACATGGGTTTCTTCATAAACTTACCGATATGACCCTAAGGCGGTTACCACAAATAAGTTGCACTATCATTATCAACTCTGCATCTTTTGGTTTCAATTGTAGAATATTATATCACTATAGAGATTCACCAAAATAGACCCATTCCTCAAGGGTGCATGACCATAAAAGATATTACTCATATAAATAGAACCCATTATTCTCTGATTTAAATGAATAACGTCTGCATCAAACAAGATCCGGATATAATGTTCATGCTCAGCGCGACGCAAATAACAATTATTTAGGTCTAAAACTAATCCGAAGGTAGATGTAGAGGTAAGCGTGCCGAAATGATCATCGACTTTGGAACCATTTCCCAGCATAAATCACCTCATCCTTAGCGGAATCGCTTAATCTGCCAGTCCTTGTACGAGTTGCAAAATATTAGCAGCAGAACCGATATCAAATACCGGTGCTTCTGAGCATCTAATAAGGTACACATCAATAACATGTATATCACATATACCTTTGTTCTGCCATGCATCTTATCCGCCAAATACTTGACTGAGTTCCGCTTCGATGTCGATCGCTTTGAGTAGAAGCACTTTCAGTTTGAGGTTTAGGAGTCGAGACTTGGGTTTCTTCTTCTGAACGACTAACTTGCTTCTTTGTTCTTCTTGAAATTCCCCTTCTTCTTCCTTTGCCTTTCTTCTTGAACTGGTGGTCTTATTGACCATCAACACTTGATGCTCCTTCTTGATTTCTACCTCCGCAGCCCTTAGCATTGCGAAGAGCTAGAACATAGTTTTCACTAACCCTTGCATATTATAGTTCATCAGAAGCTCTTGGCAGCTTGGTGGCGGTGATTGGAGATTACATCGATGACACTAATCATCTGGAAGATTAACTCCCGGTTGAATCAAAGTGATTATTATACCCCAGTTTATTACGAGTATATGTTCACTACGGAGACTATTATTCTCCATCTTGCAACTTATAGAACTTATTGGAGACTTCCTTGTCTCTCAATCAGGGCATTTGCTTGGAATATTAACTTCAACTCCGGGACATCTCATATTATGCTCCATGAGCGTTCAAAAGCGTCGTTGAAGTCCAGTTCTAAGCCAAGTAAAGCATAGCACCTTGAACTATGAAGTAGTCATCAGCTTTGCTGCCCGGACGTTCATAACGTCTGCGGTTGCATTAGCAACGAGCGGCACTTAAGCGGTGCATCCGGGCGTAACTCTTGTGTACTTGAATGAGGATAATCCTCAAATTCTGGACCAGATCCGTGTAATTACTACATCATCTTTCAACTTTGCTTTCTCAAGGCGCATGGAAATTCAGCGGAACAACAGCCTGAGCCATCTATCTACAATTAAACATAGACAAGCAAAATACTCGAATTACTAAGTTCATGATAAAATTAAGTTCGATTAATCATATTACTTAGAACTCCACTTGAGAAAGACATCTCTCTAGTCATCTAAGTGATCCGTGATCCAAATCAACTAAACCATAACCCGATCATCACGTGGGAAATGGAGTAGTTTTCAATGTTGAACATCTTATGTTGATCATATCTACTATATGATTCACGCTCGACCTTTCGGTCTCCGTGTTAAAGAATATATACGCATATGCTAGGCTCGTCAATTATAACAGAGTATTCTGCGTGTGCAAGGCAAGCTTGCACCCGTTGTGAATGAGCGTAGGGCCTATCACACACGATCATCCACGTGGTTATGCAGGCACGACGAACTTTAGCAGTGCATGCAGGAGAACACTTCTTGATAATTTGGTGAGAGATCATCTTATAATGCTACCAATCGTCAAAGCAAGATAAGATGCATAAAAGGATAAACATCACATACCAAATCAATATAAGTGATATGATATGGTCATCATCATCTTGTGCTTCAGGATCTCCATCTTGTTGCACTACTATGATCACATCGTCACCGGTAGCGACACCTTGATCTCCGTAGCGACATGCGTTATCGTCTGCATAGGCCGATTAATGCTACTACGACTATCGCTACAGGCTTAGTGATAAAAATGTAAAAGCATTCTGTGCCATTTGCATTGCATACAATAAAGCGACAACCCGTATGGCTCCTGCCGATTGCAGATAACCCGGTTACAAAAACATGATCATCTCATACAATGAATATATAGCATCACGTCTTGACCATGTCACATCACAGCATGCCACGCGAAAACCAGTTAAACGTCCTCTGCTTTGTTGTTGCAAATTTTACGGTGGCTGCTCTGGGCTTAAGCAGAACCGGTCTCACCTCATCAAAACCAGCGATACTTCGTCAAATAGACTCCGTTTAACCTTCTCAAGGACGAGGTATGCCTAGGATTCCAACTAAAGTGAGAGACAGAACACCCACGATCACCTTTAAGCAACGAGTGCTCATGGCGGTGAAACCGGTCTCGCGTAAGCGTCTGTCGTAATGTCGTCTGCAGCCTTCATCTCCTCCGCTGAACCAAGTATGACATCTTTGGTAGGTAGTATGACTTGTATCCCACAACTCACTTGTGTTCTACTCGTGCAAAACATCAAACCATAGAAAAAACCTGGGCTGGATGCCTTGTTGGGGAGCGTAGTAATTTCAAAATTTTCTCGCCCGCAAGATCATGGATGTATAGCGAAGGGAGAATGTTGTCCCATACCCTTGTAGACCCGGCGGCGATCTGCGTAGAAGGAGTGATGCGTTCCCTCGCGATCCGACCGATCGGCGCCGTTACTCCGGGCCCAGTTCTTGACACCACAGCTCGATGGCGTCCCTCGTACTCCGATCCAGCGAGTGTCGAGGGATTCGTCGACCACGGCGTGGTGGCGATCTTGATGTTTCACGGTGCGGGCCGCCTAAGCCGTGACTATAACGGTGGAATATGGTGGAGGGGCACCCTTGCGGCTAGGCGATCTCACGATCAACTTGTGGTTTCAAGGTGCCCCCTGCCCTATTAAAGGAGCAAGGGGAGGGGCGGCCCAGGGAGGCCCTGGAGTCCTCTCCCTCGGGGAGATTCCCCCAATCTAGTTGGACTAGGATTCCCGGAGGAAAGAGAGAGGGCGGCCCCTTCTCCTGTCCTAGTAGGACTGGGAAGGGGGCCTCGCCTCCTAGGGCTGCCCTTCTCCTTTCACTAAGGCCACCGGGCCATTACCTCCGGGGGTTCGGTAACCTCCGGTACTCCGTAAATTCCGTTTTAGGGAACCATTCCGAACTCCAAACATAGGCTTCAATATATCAATCTTTATGTCTGACCATTCGAGACTCCTCGTCATCCGTGATCACATCCGGGACTCCGAACTCCTTGGTACATCAAAATACATAAACTCATAATACTGTCATCGGAACTTAAGCGTGCGGACCCTACGGTTCGGAACAATGTAGACATGACTAGACCATTCAGGCAAAACAACACGGGCCTGGACATATTTCCTCATATTCGAAGATCTTTGTCGGTCGAACCGCATAACAACATCGTTGTTCCTTTGTCATCGGTATGTTACTTGCAGATTCGATCGTCGGTATCAATACCTAGTTCAATCTCGTTACGGCAAGTCTCTTTACTGTTCCGTAATACATCATCTACAACTAACTCATTAGTTGTAGTGCTTAAAGCTTATGATGTGCATTACGAAGGGGCCGAGATACCTCTCCGACTATCGGTGACAAAACCTAATCTCGAAATCGACCCAACATCGCCTTTGGAGACACTGTAGTACTCCTTTATAATCACCCATTCGTTGTGGCGTTTGGTAGCACCAAAGTGTTCCTCCGTGCAGAGTTGCATAATCTCATAGTTCAGGAACATGTATAAGTCATGGATAAAAGCAACATACTAAGCGATGTGTGCTAAGCTAAGGGAATGGGTCATGTCAATCGATCATTCTACTAATGATGTGACCTCGTTAATCAAATAACAACTCCTTTGTTCATGGTAGGAAACATAACCATCTTTGATTAACAAGCTAGTCTAGTAGAGGCATACTAGTGACATCTTGTTTTGTCTATGCATTCACACATGTATCATGTTTCGGTTAATACAATTCTAGCATGAATGATAAACATTTATCATGAAATAAAATAAATAATAACTTTATTATTGCCTCTAGGCATATTTCCTTATTTCTCCATGGTGGACAGGATTTTGGTTGGGATATCACAATATCTCTTATATTATTAATGCATCTATATACTTGGTAAAGGGTGGGCTCGGCCTTATGCCTAGTGTTTTGTTCCACTCTTGCCGCCCTAGTTTCCGTCATCCGGTGTTATGTTCCCGTTTTGCGTCCCTCGGTCGGGTGATTTATGGACCCCACAGTTAAGCTTTGAATAAAACTTGTCGCAAGGCCCAACATTGCCTTTATTTCCTCACCACCACCTACTTTTCCTTGGGAGTAATAAAGGTCATTTTTCCCGGCCAATGCTTGTCTAAGTGTTGGTCCAAACTAGAAACCACTTGCGGCCCAACCTCGAAACTTGAGGGCTGGTTCTGGTTATGCGTAGTGCTCATCGGTGGTGGCACAGGGCGAGATCTGGCTACTATCGGGATTAACGGCCGGGAGGTTTTCTGGTCTTGTTTTACCATTGTCGAAATGTCTTGATGTGCGGGATACCGATCGTCGGATGTCTCGGTGAAGGTCTATTCGCCGATGATCGCGAGAGCTTGTCATGGGCTAAGTTGGGACACCTGCGGGTATAAACTTTTGAGACCGTGCCCGGTTTATGTGGTAGATGGGAATTTGTTAATGTCGGTTGTAGATAACTTGACACTTGATCCGAAATAACGCATCAACAGGGTGTAGCGTGATGGTCTCTTCTCGTAGTCGGGAAGTGAACACGGTTTACGTGTTATTCGGCGTAAGTAGGTGTTGGGATCACCTCTTGATCATTGCTAGCTTCACGACCGTTCCCTTGTTTCTCTTCTTGCTCTCTTTTGCGTATGTTAGCCACCATACCTTGCTGGGCTGCTGCAACCTCACCACTTACCCTTCCTTTCCCATTAAGCTTTGCTAGTCTTGATACCCATGGTAATGGGATTGCTGAGTCCTCGTGGCTCACGGATACTTCAAAACCAGTTTGCGGTGCCTATGTTACGGCGGTGGCGCAATCAAGCTCAAGAAGGAGCTCGTTGAAGATCTTGCCCTTTGTGTTGTTTCGTTCTAGTTGATCGTAGTGGAGCCAGGTTGGGGTTCGATCGGGGACCTTTATGCATTTGGGGTTCTTCTTTTATTTTGGATCCGTAGTGGACCTTGATTGTATCTGGATGATGTAATGCTTTATTCATGTAATTGTGTGAAGTGGCGATTGTAAGCCAACTATGTATCTCTTTCCCTTATGTATTACATGGGTTGTGTGAAGATTACCTCACTTGCGACATTGCTTTCAATGCGGTTATGCCTCTAAGTCGTGCTCCACACGTGGGAGATATACCGCATCGAGGTACAAGTTATGTAGAACCTTCCCGACCTTAGGTTTCTTGATCGTTTTAGCGGCGAGTTGCTCTAAGGAGTCAAGGTACATTCGATCTCGACTTTGCACTTCACCCTTAGAGCAACTCTGGACCCGTAAAAATGCCCGACCGCATAATTCCGGTGAGTATATGGGCTCGGCCCGATTTTACGGCGAAGAGGCCCGTATACTCCTCAACCCGCAAATAATTATGCGGCCCGCAAACCGCATGCCCGACCACTATTTCTCGGGTTGCCGCGCGTTTCGGGTGAAACCTATCCCCGCCGCCTCCTCGCGCAACCCCCACTCCCCGCAAATTTCTCGCCGCGGTGAGTCCCTTCGCCTCCATCCGCCATGTGGGCGCATGTGATATCGGGCGCGGCCCGAAGCGAATCCGGCGCGGCACCGACCCAGTCGGCGGCGCGTCGGTCGAGACGACGAGAGCGGGCGAGAAGTGGACCAACGCGACGCTCTCGCGGCGGCCGAGCTCCGCATCGGGAGACCGGCAATGCGACCGTCGGCAGCAGGCCATCTGGCGTCCTTGGCCGTGGGCTCGTCCTCGGCGGGAGATCTTCTTCGTCGCGGGAGGTCCTCCTCTTCGGCGCAGGCCTTCTCCCGTGAAGAGGAGGCGGTCGGAGGAGCGAAGGAGGTCGCCATGAAGCTGGGCTCGAGGCTCGAGTAACCGTGGAGTCATCGGGCGGAGGACTTCGTCGCCCGATGTCGGCGTCGCGGCCGCCATTGCGAGGAGCTTGCGCGAGGCGGGCGACATCGCCACCACGGGAGCTCGAGCCTGCGTCTTCAAGCGAGGTCGTTGTTGGGGAGCGTGTAATTTCAAAAAATTCCTCGCACATGCAAGATCATGGTGATGGCATAGCAGCGAGAGGAGAGTGTTGTCCGTACCCTCGTGGGTATGGCGAGGCGTTAGACTGCTGCGGATGATGTGAGTCGTGCGTCTTCACGATCCGCCAGATCAAGCACGAGCGTCGGCACCTCCGAGTTCAGCACCGTTCAGCTCGATGGCGATCTCCGGTTCCAATCCGGCAAAGCCGGAGATGAGTTCCGTCGACCACGGCGTGGTGGCGATGATGATGTTCTACGGCGCGGGCTTCGCCTAAACTCATGACGATATGACCGAGTGGAATATGGTGGAGGGGCACGCTGCGGCTAGAATGATCCGTAGATCAACTTGTGTATATAGGGTGCCCCCTTGTATATAAAGGAGCAAGGAGGGCGGTAGGCCCAAAGGCGCGCCGGGGAGGAGGAAGGAAGGGAGAAGGAAGAGCGCGCCTCCATCAATTCGGACCAGGAGGGGGAGGCGCGTGACCCATCTTGGCCGCACCTCTCTCCTTTCCCCTAAGGCCCATAAGGCCCATTACTCTCCAGGGGTTCGGTAACCTCCGGTACTCCGGTTTCTGCGAAATCACCGGAACACTTCCGGTGTCGAATATAGTCGTCAATATATCAATCTTTATGTCTCGACCATTTGAGACTCCTCGTCATGTCGGTGATCATCATCCGGGACTCGAACAAACTTTGAGTACATCAAAACTTATAAACTCATAATAAAAGCTATCATCGTAAGCGTTAAGCGTCACGGACCCTACGGAGTTCGAGAACTATATGAGACATGACCTAAAACTATTCTTTCGGTCAATAACCAATAAGCGGGACCTGGATGCCCATATTGGTTCCTACATATTCTCTGAAGATCTTTATCGGTCAAACCGCATAACAACATCGTTGTTCCTTTGTCATCGGTATGTTACTTGCCCGAGATTCGATCGTCGGTATCCAATACCTAGTTCAATCTCGTTACCGGCAAGTCTCTTTACTAATTACGTAATCGTCATCATCTCGTAACCAACTCATTGGTTACATTGCTTGCAAGGCTTATAGTGATGTGCATTACCGAGAAGGGCGAAGATACCTCTCAGAGCAATCGAGGTGACAAAACCTAATCTCGAAATCATGCCAACTCAACATGTACCTTTGGAACACACTGTAGAGACTCCTTTATAATCACCCGATTCGTTGTGCAGCGTTTGGTAGTACAAAGTGTTCCTCCGGTAAATGGGAGTTGCATAATCTCATAGTTACGAGGAACATGTATAAGTCATGAAGAAAGCAATAGCAATATACTAAGCGATCAAGTGCTAGGCTAGCGGAATGGGTCAAGTCAATCACATCATTCTCTAATGATGTGATCCCATTAATCAAATGACAACACATGTCTATGGTTAGGAAACATAACCATCTTTGATTAATGAGCTAGTCCAGTAGAGGCATACTAGTGACTATTATGTTTGTCTATGTATTCACATGTATCATGTTTCCGGTTAATACAATTCTAGCATGAATAATAAACATTTATCATGATATGGAAATAAATAATAACTTTATTATTGCCTCTAGGGCATATTTCCTTGAGTCTCCCACTTGCACTAAAGTCAATAATCTAGATTACATAGTAATGATTCTAACACCCATGGAGTCTTGGTCTTTGATCATGTTTTGCTTTCGTGGAGAGAGGCTTAGTCTGCGGGTCTGCAACATTCAGATCCGTATGTATCTTACAAATCTATGTCTCCCACTTGGACTTGGTCCCGAATGGAATTAGGCGTCTCTTGATGGTGCTTGGTCCTCTTGTGAAATCTGGATTCCTTTGCCAAGGCAATTGCACGATATTATCACGGGAAGATCTTCATTGGTCCCGATGCACTAGGTATGACACCTAGATCGAAATGAACTCCTTCATCGAATTTTCATTTCATTGCTTGATAGCAGCTATATACTCCGCTTCACATGTAGATCCTGCCACGATGCTTTGTTTAGAAACTGCACCAACTTACAGCTCCACCGTTTAATAAAAACCGTATCCGGTTTGCGATTTAGAATCGTCCGGATCGATGTCAAAACTTACATCGGCGTAACCATTTTCGACTAGCTCTTTGTCACCTCCATATCTGAAACATATCCTTAGTCCTTTTAGGTATTTTAGGATGTTCTTGACGCTGTCCAGTGATCCTCTGGATTACTTTGGTACCTTCCTGCCAAGCTTATTGCTAAGCATACGTCGAGTCAGTACACAACATTGCATACATGATAGAGCCTATGGCTGAAGCATAAGGAACATCTTTCATTTTCTCTCTATCTTACTGCTGTGGTGGGACATTGAGTTTGACTCAACTTCACACCTTGTATAGCAGGCAAAGAACCCTTTCTTAGCTGATCCATTTTGAACTTTTTCAAAATTTTATCAAGGTATGTGCTTTGTGAAAGTCCTATTAAGCGTCTTGATCTATCTCTATAGATCTTGATGCCCAATATATAAGCAACTTCATCGAGGTCTTTCATTGAAAAACTTTTATTCAAGTATCCTTTATGCTATCCGAGAAATTCTATATCATTTCCAATTAATAATATGTCATCTACATATAATATTAGAAATGCTCTGAGCTCCACTCACTTTCTTGTAAATCTGAGGCTTCTCCAAAAGTCTGTATAAAACCATATCTTTGATCACACTATCAAAGCGTTTATTCAACTCGAGATGCTTGCACAGTCCATAAATGGATCATTTGGAGCTTGCACACTTTGTTAGCACCTTTTGGATCAACAAAACCTTCAGGTTGCATCATATACAACTCTTCTTCTAGAAATCCATTCAAAGAATGCGGTTTGACATCCATTTGCCAAATTTCATAATCATGAAATGCAGCAATAGCTAACATGATTCGGACGGACTTAAGCATCGCTTCTGGGTGAAAATCTCATTGTAGTCAACCCCTTGAACCTTCGAAAACCTTTTGCAACAAGTCGAGCTTTATAAACGAGTTACATTACCATCGGCGTCGGTCTTCTTCTTAAAGATCCATTTATTCTCAATGGCTTGCCGATCATCGAACAAGTCAACCAAAGTCCATACTTTGTTTTCTCATACATGGATCCATCTCAGATTTCATGGCCTCTAGCCATTTTGCGAATCTGGGCTCATCATCGCTTCCTCATAGTTAGTAGGTTCATCATGGTCAAGTAACATGACTTCCGAATAGGATTACCGTACCACTCACAGTGCGGATCTTACTCTAGTAGACCCTACGAGGTTCGATAGAAACTTGATCTGAAGTTTCATGATCAATATCATTAGCTTCCTCACTAATTGGTGTAGTTGTCCACGGGAACCGGTTCTTGTGATGAACTACTTTCAATAAGGGAAGTAAGTATCTGATTATCTCATCAAGTTCTACTTTCCTCCTCCACTTCTTTCGAGAGAAACTCCTTCTCTAGAAAGGATCCGAATTAACAAAAAATCTTGCCCTCGGATCTGTGATAGAAGGTGTACCCAATAGTCTCTTTTGGGTATCCTATGAAGACACATTTCTCCGATTTGGGTTCGAGCTTATCTGGTTGAAGTTTCTTCACATAAGCATCGGCCCCAAACTTTAAGCGACAACTTTGGTTTCTTGCCAAACCACAGTTCATAAGGCGTCGTCTCAGCAGTTTTGATGGTGCCCTATTTAACGTGAATGCGGCAAGTCTCTAAAGCATAACCCCAAAGCGATAGCGGTAAATCGGTAAGAGACATCATAGATCGCACCATATCTAGTAAAAGTCACGATTATGGCGTTCGGACACACCATTTCGTTGTGGTGTTCGGGTGGCGTGATTCTGAAACTATTCCGCATTGTTTCAAGTGTAGACCAAACTCGTAACTCAAATATTCTCCTCCACGATCGGATCGTAGAAACTTTATTTTCTTGTTACGATGATTTTCCACTTCACTGAAATTCTTTGAACTTTTCAAATGTTTCAGACTTGTGTTTCATTAAGTAGATATACCCATATCTGCTCAAATCATCTGTGAAGGTGAGAAAATAACGATATCCGCCATGAGCCTCAACATTCATTGGACCACATACATCGGTATGTATGATTTCCAACAAATCAGTTGCTCGCTCCATAGTTCAGGAGAGCGACGTTTTAGTCATCTTGCCCATGAGGCGCGGTTCGCATAAGTACCAAGTGATTCATAATCAAGTGATTCAAAAGCCCATCGGTATGGAGTTTCTTCATCGCTTTACACCGATATGACCTAAGCGGCGATTGCCACAAATAAGTTGCACTATCATTATCAACTCTGCATCTTTTGGTTTCAACACTATGAATATGTGTATCACTACTATAAATTCAATAAAATAGACCACTCTTCAAGGGTGCATGACCATAAAAGATATTACTCATATAAATAGAACAACCATTATTCTCGATTTAAATGAATAACCGTCTGCATCAAACAAGATCCGGATATAATGTTCATGCTCAACGCTGGCACCAAATAACAATTATTTAGGTCTAAAACTAATCCCGATGGTAGATGTAGAGGTAGGCGTGCCGACCGCGATCACATCGACTTTGGAACCATTTCCCAGCGCGCATCGTCACCTCGTCCTTAGCCAATCTTAAGCAATCCGTAGTCCTGTTTGAGTTGCAAATATTAGCAATAGAACCGATTATCAAATACCGGTACTCTGCGAGCATTAGTAAGGTACACATCAATAACATGTATATCACATATACCTTTGTTCACTTTGCCATCCTTCTTATCCATAAATACTTGGGGCAGTTCCGCTTCGATGTCGATCGCTTTGCGGTAGAAGCACTCGATTTGAGCTTAGGTCCGGACTTGGGTTTCTTCTCTTGAGCACAACTTGCTTGTCGTTCTTTTTAAGTTCCCCTTCTTCTTCCCTTTGCCTTTTTCTTGGAAACCGGTGGTCTTGTTAACCATCAACACTTGATGCTCCTTCTTGATTTCTACCTCCGCGACTTTTAGCATTGCGAAGAGCTCGGGAATAGTCTTGTTCATCCCTTGCATATTATAGTTCATCCACGAAGCTCTTGTAGCTTGGTGGCGATGATTGAAGAATTACATGTCAATGGCACTATCATCGGGAAGATTAACTCCCAGTTGAATCAAGTGATTATTATACCCAGAACATTTTGAGTATGTGTTCACTTGACAGAACTATTCTCCTCCATCTTGCGACTATAGAACTTATTGGAGACTTCATATCTCTCAATCCGGGCATTTGCTTGAAATATTAACTTCAACTCTGGAACATCTCATATGCTCCATAGCGTTCAAAGCGTCGTTGAAGACCCGTTCTAAACCGTAAAAGCATGGCTGCTTTGAACTATCGAGTAGTCATCGAGCTTTGCTCTGCGGAAGCGTTCTTAACGTCGTCGGTTACATCAATCGGAGCCTGGCACCCAGCGGTGCTTCGGGGCGTAATTCTTACACGTAACAATGAGGATAATCCTCGAATTTCGGACCCGATCCGTGTAATTACTACCATCATCTTTCAACTTTGCTTTCTCAAGAGGCAGCATTAAAATTCAAGCGGAACAACGAGTGCGAGCCATCTATCTACAAACAAACATAGACAAGCAAAAATACTATCGGTACTAAGTTTCATGATAAATTTAAGTTCAATTAATCATATTACTTAAGAACTCCCACTTAGACAGACATCTCTCTAGTCATCCTAAGTGATCACGTGATCCAAATCAACTAAACCATGTCCGATCATCACGTGAGATGGAGTAGTTTCAATGGTGAACATCACTATGTTGATCATATCTACTATATGATTCACGCTCGACCTTCGGTCTCCGTGTTCGAGGCCATATCATATATGCTAGGCTCGTCAAGTATGACTGAGTATTCGCGTGTGCAATGTTTTGCACCGTTGTATTTGAGCGTAGAGCCTATCACACGATCATCACGTGGTGTCTCGGCGCGAAGAACTTTGCAATGGTGCATACTCGGGAGAACACTTCTTGATTATTAGTGAGATCATCTTAAAATGCTACCGTCAATTAAAGCAAGATAAGATGCATAAAGGATAAACATCACATGCAACCAATATAAGTGATATGATATGGCCATCATCATCTTGTGCTTGTGATCTCCATCTTTGAAGCACCGTCGTGATCACCATCGTCACCGGTAGCGACACCTTGATCTCCATCGTAGCATCGTTGTCATTACACCATCTATTGCTTCTCGACTATCGCTACAGCTTAGTGATAAAGTAAAGCAATTCTGACGTTTGCATTTCATACAATAAGCGACAACCATATGGCTCCTGCGATTGCGATAACCGGTTACAAAACATGATCATCTCATACAATAAAATATAGCATCACGCCTTGACCATATCACATCGAACATGCCTGCAAAAACAAGTTAGGCGTCCTCTACTTTGTTGTTGCAAATTTTACGTGGATGCTACGGGCTTTAGCAAGAACCGTTCTTACCTCGCATCAAAACCACAGCGATAGTTCGTCAAGTTGGTGCTGTT
>JAHHZJ010009498.1:0-14086 GCA_021437245.1 Aegilops speltoides
TAGGGGATTAGCAGTTTTGGGAGTATGAAGGAAATATGCCTAGAGGCAATAATAAAGTTATTATTTATTTCCTTATTTCATGATAAATGTTTATCATTCATGCTAGAATTGTATAGGAAACATGATACATGTGTGAATGCATAGACAAAACAATATGTCACTAGTATGCCTCTACTAGACTAGCTTGTTAATCAAAGATGGTTATGTTTCCGACCATGAACAAAGAGTTGTTATTTGATTAACAAGGTCACATCATTAGTAGAATGATCGATTGACATGACCCATTCCATTAGCTTAGCACCACGATCGTTTAGTATGTTGCTCTTGCTTTTATCCATGACTTATACATGTTCTGTAACTATGAGATTATGCAACTCCGTTTGGGGAACACTTGGGTGCTACCAAGCGTCTAGCGTATGGGTGATTATAAAGGAGTACTCGGTGTCTCCAAAGGTAGATGTTGGGTTGGCGTATTGAGATTAGGTTTTGTCACTCCGATTGTCGGAGAGGTATCTCTGGCCTCTCGGTAATACACATCCGAAGCCTTGCAAGCATTACAACTAATGAGTTAGCTGTGATATGATGTATTCGGGCAGTAAAGAGACTTGCGGTAGCGAGATTGAACTAGGTATTGGATCCGCGATCGAATCTCGGTCAAGTAACTACCGATGACAAAGGAACAACGTATGTTGTTATGCGGATCCACGATAAAGATCTTCATAGAATATGTAGGACCAATATGGGCATCCAGGTCCGCTATTGGTTATTGACCGGAGGCGTGTCCGGTCATGTCTATGTTCTCGAACCATAAGGTCCATAGCAAGGTTTCGATGGTGTTATATTATGAGTTTATGTATTTTGATGTCCGAAGAAGTTGAGTCCGGATGTGATCACGGACATGACGAGGTCTCGAAATGGTCGAGACATAAAGATTGATATATTGGAAGCCTATATTTGGAGTTCGGAATGGTTTGGGTGAAATCGGGATTTTCGAAAGCGGGGTTGGAACCCTCGGGATTGGCCTTAGTGGGCCCGAGGGGAGAAGAGGAAGGGCGGCTGGGGTGGCCCCCTCCCCTTAGTCGAATAGGACAAGGGAAGGCGGCCCCCTTCTCTCCTCCCCCAATCCTACTCCAACTAGGAAGGGAGTCCTACTCGGTGGGAGTAGGACTCCTCACCGCCTCCCTTGAGCCGGCACCTCCCCTCCCTCCTTTATATCGAGGGGGGGCACCCTAAACACACAAGTTTGATCTGGATCGTTCCTTAGCCGTGCGGTGCCCCTTCCACCATATTCCACCTCGGTCATATCGTTCGGAAGCTTAAGCGAAGCTTCTGCCGATAGAACATCAAGATCGTCCTGCCCCTCGTCTTGTGGAACTCTCCTTGACACTCGGCTGGATCAGTCGAGGGCGTCATCGAGCTGTCGTGTGTCAAGAACTCGGCGCGAATGCTTGGCGCGGGATCGTCGGATCGCGAGGAGAGCGTCGACTACTTCCCTCGTTGTGATCGCTTCGCCCGGTCTCAGTGCGTGACAACACTCTCCCTCTCGTTGCTATACATCACCATGATCTTGCGTGTGCGTGGAATTTTTTTGAAATTACTCGTTCCCCCTGATGGCATCCGAGCCTAGGTTTTTATGGTTTGATGTTTTGCAAGTAGAACCAAAGTGAGTTGTGGGCGATACAAGTCATACTACCTACACATGTCATACTTTGGTTCAGGTATTGTGAGATGAAGCGGCCCGAGACCGACATTACGCGTCCGCTTACAGAGCGGTTTCACGCTTCGACACTCGTTGCTTAAAGGTGTGGTGGGTGTCATCTCTCTCACTTTAGTTGAACCAATGTGGCTACGCCGGTCCTTGTGAAGGTTAAAGCGGAGTCTATTTGAAATATCGTTGTGGTTTTGATGCGTAGGTGAGATTGGTTCTTGCTTAAGCCCGTAGCAGCACGTAAAATTGCAACAACAAAGTAGAGGCGTCTAACTTGTTTTGCGGGGCATGTTGATGTGATATGGTCAAGGCGTGATGCTATATTTTATTGTATGAGATGATCATGTTTTGTAACGAAGTTATCGACTTGGCGGGAGCCATATGGTTTCGCTTTATTGTATGAAATGCAATGCACTGTAATGCTTTACTTTATCACTAAGCGGTAGCGATATGTAAAGCATAAGATTGGCGAGGCGACAACGATGCTCGATGGAGATCAAGGTGTCGGCGGTGGCGATGGTGATCATGATGGTGCTGCGAGATGGAATCACGAAGCATAAGATGATGATGACCATATCATATCACTTATATTGATTTGCATGTGATGTTTATCTTTTATGCATCTTATCTTGCTTTGATTGGCGGTAGCATTATAAGATGATCTCTCACTAAATTATCAAAAGTGTTCTCCCAGTATGCACCGTTGCCAAAGTTAGTCGTGCCCGGACACCCGTGATGATCGGGTGTGATAAGCTCTCGTCCATCTACAGGGTGCAAGCCGGTTTTACTCGAGAATACTCGGGTTATACTTGGAGCCTAGCATATCGGATATGGCCTCGGAAACGGAGACCGAAAGGTCGGCGTGAATCATATAGTAGATATGATCAACATAAGATGTTCACCATTGAAAACTACTCCATTTCACGTGATGATCGGTTATGGTTTAGTTGATTTGGATCACGTGATCACTTAGATGACTAGAGGATGTCTGTCTAAGTGGGAGTTCTTAAATAATATGATTAATTGAACTTAAATTTATCATGAACTTAGTACTGATAGTATCTTGCTTGTTTATGTTTGATTGTAGATAGATGGCTCGTTGTTGTTCCGTTGAATTTTAATGCGTTCCTTGAAAAGCAAAGTTGAAAGATGATGGTAGCAACTACCGGATGGGTCCGTAACGAGGATTATCCTCATTGCTGCGAAAATTCGTCGGATGCACGCTGGGTGAGACTCTTCGAGAAGCAACACGAGATGTTATGAGCGTCTGGCGAGCAAAGCGATGACTACTCTATAGTTCGATTGTGCCATGCTACGGCTTAGAACGGGACTTCAACGGCGTTTTGAGCGTCATGGAGCATATGAGATGTTCGGGAGTTGAAGTTGATATTCAACAGAATGCGGATTGAGGGATATGAAATCTCCAATAAGTTCTATAGCTGCAAGATGGAGGAGAATAGTTCGTCGGTGAGCACATACTCAAAATGTCGGTATTACAATCACTTGACTCAAGCGGAGTTAATCTTCGGATGATTGTGTCATTGACAGAATTCTTCAATCACGCCACCAAGCTACAAAAGGCTTCGTGATGAACTATAATATGCAAGGGTTAGTAAAGACTATACAGAGCTCTTACATATGCTAAAGGCTGCGGGTAGAAATCAGAAGGAGCATCAAGTGTTGATGGTCAATAAGACCACTAGTTTCAAGAAGAAAGGCAAAGGGAAGAAGAAGGGAACTTCAAGAAGAGCGGCAAGCAAGTTCTTGCTCGGGAGAAAAACCAAGTCGGCCCTAAACCAACCGAGTGCTTCTCTTAAAGTTGGTCCTTTGGGCGGCTGCCCCAAGTATTTGGCGGATAAGAAGGATGGCAAGGTGAACAAAGGTGTATGTGATATACATGTTATTGATGTGTACCTTACTAGAGCTGTGATGCTTTGGGTATTTAATCTTTGGTTACATTGCTAATATTTGCAACTAAAAGCAGGGACTCGGATTAGCGAACAACGGCAAAGGCGAGGTGGCGATCTTGGCGTGGGAAATGGTTCCAAAGTCGATGTGATCAGCGGTTACTTCTATCTACATCTACCTTGAGATTAGTTTTAGACCTAAATAATTGTTATTTGGTGCTGCGTTGAGCATAACATTATATCTGGATCTTGTTTGATCGAGCGGTTATTCATTCATCGGAGAATAATGGTTGTTCTATTTATATGGTAATATCTTTTATGGTCATGCACCCTTGAAGAGTGGTCTATTTTGGTGAATCTCGATTGTAGTGATACACATATTCATAATGTTGAAACCAAAAGATGGAGTTGATAATGATAGTGCAACTTATTTGTGCCTTGCCGTTTAAGTCATATCGGTATAAAGCGCATGAAGAAACTCCATCTTGATGGACTTTTAGGTCATGATTATGAATCACTTGGCATATGAACCGTGCCTCATGGGCAAGATGACTAAAACCCGTTCTCGGTACTATGGAAAACAACAGATTTGTTGGAAATCATACATCTGATGTATGTGGTGAAGCGAATGTTGAGGCAAATGGCGGATATCGTTATTTTCTCACCTTCACGGATGACTTAGCAGATATGGGTATATCTACTTAATGAAACATAAGTCTGAAACATTTGAAAAGTTCAAAGAATTTGAGTGAAGTTGAAAATCATCGTAATAAGAAAATTAAGTTTCTCGATCACGATGCGTGGAGGTGAATATTTGAGTTCAGTTTGGTCTACATTTGAAACAATGCGGAATAGTTTAGCAACTCCATACCGGAACACGGCATAATGGTGTGTCGAGCGTCGTGTCGTACTTTACTAGATATGGTGCGATCTATGATGTCTCTTATAGATTTACCGCTCGTTTTGGGGTTATGCTCTAGAGGCGGCCGCATTCACCTGAATAGAACACCGTCGAAATCCGTTGAGGCGACACCTTGAGCTGTGGTTTAGCAAGAAACCAAAGTTGTCGTTTCTTAAAGTTTGGGGATCGATGCTTATGTGAAAAGCTTCAACACGATAAACTCGAACCCAAATCGAATGTGTCTTCATAGGATACCCAAAGAGGCAGTTGGGTACACCTTCTATCACAGATCCGAAGGCAAGACATTTGTTGCTAAGAATGGATCCTTTCTAGAAGGAGTTTCTCTCGAAAGAAGTGAGTGGGAGGAAAGTAGAACTTGATGAGGTAATTGTACCTTCTCCCTTACTTGAAAGTAGTTTTCCGGAAACCGGTTTCGAGACATCTACCAAGTAGTGAGGAAGTTGATGATGTTGATCATGAAACTTAGATCAAGTTACTCGAACCCGAGATCAACGAGTAAGATCCGCGAGTGGATCGGTAATCCTGTAAAATCATGCTACTAGATCATGATGAACCTCGAACATGAAGAAGCGATGGTGAGCCAGATTCCAAAAATGGCTTGAGGCCTGAAATCAGATGGGATCCATGTATGAAAACAAAGTATGGATTTGGTTGACTTGCCATGGCAATAGAAAACAAGTGGATCTTCAAAAGAAGAAGGCGGGCGGTAATTTTTTTTAAAAGCCGATTTGCAAAGGTTTCCAAGTTCAAGGGTTGACTACGATGAGACCTTTCACCAGGATGCTTAAGTCTATCCGAATCATGTTAGCAATTCATTTTATGATTATGAAATTTGGCAAATGGATGTAAAGCGCATTCTGAATGGTTTCGGAAGAAGAGTTGTATATGATGCAACCGAAGGTTTTATCGATCCAAAGGGCTAACAAAGTGTGCAAGCTCCACATCCATATTGGACTGGGCAAGATCTGGAGTTGGAATAACGCTTTGATAGTGTGATCAAAGATTTGGGTTCATTGGATTTTGGAAGCCTGATTTACAAGAAAGTGAGTGGAGCTCGGCATTTCGATATTATATGTAGATGACATATTGCGAGGAAATGATATAAATTTGGATAATAAAGGGATACTTATAAGCCCTCGATGCCTATATTCCCATGAAGCCGATTAGAGGCATAACCGCATTGAAAGCAATGTCCAAGTGAGGTAATTTCACAAACCCATGTAATACATAAGGAAAAAGAAATAGTTGGATTACCGCCACTTCAAACAATTACATGAATAAAGCATTAATCATCAGATAAATCAAGGTCGACTCGGAACCAAAATAAAGAAGAACCCCAAATCAAAAGGACCTGACGACCCCAATGGGCTCCCTTGATCAACTAGACGAAACAACACAAAGGGAAGATCTTCATCGAGCCCTCCTTGAGCTTATTAAACACCCCGTAACATAGGCACCAAACTGGTTTTGGAAGTATCCCGGTGAGCCCGGGATAAATTCCCCAGATCAAGACTATTTAAGCTTATGGGTAAGGTAAAGGCATGAGGGGAGCTGTAGGACAGCATATGGGTGGCTAAATACCAAATGAGGCGAAAGAAAGCAAAGCATCGATAAAAGTATGATCAAGGATCCTATAGCAATCCGTCAAGCATAACTCCAACAGGTTCACTTCCCGGACCCGGAAAAGACCATCCGGTAACACCGTTGATGTATTTTAAAAGGTCCTTGGTTTTCTACAACGGACATTAACAAATACCCATCCCCACATAACAGGCACGGCTCAAAGTTTAAACCTGGGGTGTCCCAACACCCATGACAAGCTCTGGATCATCAAGGAATAGACCTTCACCCAAGACATCGATCGACTCGGTATCCGGACATCAAGACATTTCGACAATGGTAAAACAAGCCCAGAAGCCCCCGGCGTCCGGAAAATCGATAGGAGCCACATATCTGTTCTGGGCACACCGGATGAGCAAGGCGCGGGTTGGCATAGACCTGTTCCCGGGGCGGGACATCGCCAGGTTGGACCAACACTGGGACCTGGCCGGGGGCTAAAATAAAGATGACCCTCGGGCCCAAACCCAAAAGGGAAAAAAAAGGGCTAGGTGAGGCAAATGGTAAAAGTCAATGTTGGGCCTTCGGACAAGTTTTATTCAAAAAGGGGGGTCCCCCCAGCGTAAGGGCGAAAACGGGAACATAACACGGTAAAGGCGGAAACTAGGCGGGGCCGCGAAAAAAAGGGCCCCAAATCAAATGACCCGGCAACAACCCAAAAATGGCACAAATTTTTTAAATCGGAAAGGTAAAAGGATCGGATCAAGCATGGTGGGGTAAACCCCGGGTTCCCAATTAAGGTATGGGGGGCTCAAAGAACCGGGAGAAACAAGGACTCTAAATGCAAGGGATCTATGCTTCCTGGGATACCTTTACTTTTTATTTTAAAGAAGAGGTTTACTTTAGCCGTGGTATTAATTTAGTCCGGGGTTTCAACCAATACTTTTTCGGGCCTAAGAACGTTCGTTTCTTGTCTAAAGGGATGGTTTCTGGTATCAAAAGGGCCTCAGGGGTTCGATTGAACTTGGCGGGCCCTTTAATATTGTACCAACCCAGTTACTCGGTTCATGGGGCCCTTTTCTGCTTGGGCACGGTGGGACCCCCTTTGGCAAGCCCAAGGGAAGGGGCGGCCCCACCCGGGGAGGGGGGGGGGGGTTCCGGGGCAAAAGGGGGAAGGGGGGAGGCCGGGGAGTTCCCAGTGGGGGGGGCCCATAAGTTTTGGGGGGGGGTTAAAAACCCCGGTGGCGGGGACGGGAGGTTCCCGGGAAAGGCGGCCCGGCGTGAGGGGAAAAGGGGGCAAAGGGGGCTTCACAAAAATTTAAAAAGGGAAAAATTTCCCCGGGGACATTCCCCGGAAAACCTCCCCGGGGGAACAAACAAACCCAAAACCAAGGGGGTCGGGGGGAAGCCCCCCGGTAAGGGGGGGGGGGGGAGGAAATGGGAGGGGAAGAAAGGGGGGCCGGGTGGGCGGGGACGGGCCCAAAAGGAAGGGAGAGGGGGTTTTGGGTTGGGACGGGGGAGCTCGGGGAGGGTTAAGGAAAAGGGGGGGGGCCGAACAAATGGGCGGGGCCGCTAAACAGGAGGCCCGGGGACACCTTTCCCACCTTCCTAAAAGAAAGAAAAAAAGGAAAAAATAAAATAAAAGGAAAGAGGAAAAAATTTGGCTGGGGATAATTCCCGGATGCAAATATTTTCGCAAAAAATAAGTCTTGGAAAAAAAACAAAATTTAATTTTTAAAAATTGAAAGGGGGGTTTAAAAACCCAAAAATTTGGAAATTAGGAGGACCCAAAATGGGAAAAAAATATTGGCAAATTTGGGGACCAAACAATAAAAAGGGCATAATTTGAATTGTTGGGAATTCCAAAATGGAAATTTTATAAAGTTAAAATATTGGGATTTGTTTTAAGAGAAAACCAAGTTTCCCTATTTAAAGGAAAGTCCAGCAAAATTAGGAATTTTAAAAAATGATTAAGGCAATACTATCAATCAAGAGATCGAAAAAGAACAAAAAACAAACACAGGAAATTCGTCAAGGAAGGATGGGGGGGGGCGTTAAAACTTAAAGGAGCAAGAAAACCTCTGAAGGCTTCATTTGGGCTTGTTATAAATGCAAGGCGGGTTTTGGTTTCCAAAGAAATTGACAAAATTTTGGAAGTTCAAAATGGTCCAAAGAAAGGGTTCTTGACGTTTCAATTGAAGGAGAAGCTAATCCCCGCTAAATAGGTGGTGTTCCTTGCCCTAGGTTACAGTATCAACTTGCCCGGTTTGTTGTAAATTTGCGAGGGGGGGGATGGACCGGGGTAAAAACCAAATCGAAAAGGCTGGATTGTTTCTTAGGAGGTCAAGGCCCCCAAAAAGGGAGCAAGGACGCGACCGGAGATTCTCCGGCCGGACGTATTTAAAAGGGGGGGGTCCGCCTTGGGGCTAATGGGCGGAGCAAGCCCGGAAGGCAATGAAGAGGGTGAAGGATTATTCCGCTGGGCATCCTGTGCCGGGTCAAAAAATTTGGCCTTTGGGCAATTCCTTGGCGTCCAGACCAAAGGGAGGGCCCAACAAGGCGCCAATTCCCAAGGTTTAGGGGGGGCGGTTTGCGATCAACGGCAAAGAGCCTTGACGCCCCCACGGCCGCAACCCAAGACCCTGGGTGAGCCGTAACAGTTTTGACCAGGCGGGGAGGGAAGGAAAAGCCCTGAGCAATTGAAATTTCCATTTAGAAAATTGTTTAATTCAGCAGAAAAAGGGGGAAAAAATTGGGGGAAACAAAAAAAGCCAGTTGCCTTTAGAAGGAATCAAAGGGTTTGCCCAAAAAGGTTTTTTGTTAAAAGGTACTTTAAAGTTCATTGCAAAAAGTTAGGAAATTTTTTTTAAGATTTAACATGTTTTTAACTATGAAATTATGCCTCCGTTTCAGGAAATTTGGGGAAAAGGTTAAATTTTGATTTAAAATTCAAAGGGTTTAAAGGGGTTGGGGGCTTTGAGATTAGGGCCCCATTATGGAAGGTATTGGGTTGGAAACAACCTTTGAAGTTGAAGCATTAAATAAGGGAGTTAAATGATTTTAGCAAAAAATTTGGAATTAAAGGGAAAATTTTGTTTTAAAAAAGTAATTCAAAAAAAAAATATGTTGATGATGACGAAAAGATTTCAGAAAAAAACCAAACACAGGTCCCCATTGGTTAAGGAGGCATTCTGGTCATGGTTTGTTCTGAAGGGGCCAAGGTTTATGGAAATTTATTTTGTATTTTAGCCGAAAAGGTTGCCCCGGTTGACCGGAAGCGAAGTTCGAAAGGTCGAGAATAAAATTGATAATTAACCAATTTTATTGGAATGGTTCGGGTGAAATCGGGTTTTGGAAAGGGGGTTACGGAACCCCCGGGGCTTTGGGCCGGGGCCCCAAGGAGAAAGGGGGCGGGGGGCGCCCCCCCCAGTCCAATGACAAGGAGAGGCGCCCCTTCTCTTTCCCCCCCCAATTCTCCAACAGGAAAGGGGGGTCCACTCGGTGGGAGAGGACTCCCGGGCCCGCCCCCTTAGCCGCCCCCCCCCCCCCCTTTATATCAAAGGGCAGGGGCACCCAAACACCGTTTGATCTGGATCGTTCCTTGCCGTGCGGTGCCCCTTCCACCATATTCCACCTGGTCATATTGTCCCGGCTTGTAACTTCGGTAGAACATCAAGATCGTCCCCCCGTCGGGGGAACTCTCCTGCCACCGGCTGGATAGAGGGGCGCATCCTGCGTGTCAAGAACCGGCGCCGAAGTGGCGCCGGATCGGTCGGATCGAGGAGGTACTACTTCCCTCGTTGTGATCGCTTCCTGGGCCGGCGAGACAACACTCTCCCCTCTGTTTCATACATCACCATGATCTTGCGGTGCGTGGAATTTTTTTGAAATTACCGTTTCGATATTCCACCCAAATTTATTGATTGACAAGGGAGCCAAAGAATATTCTCAAGTATTAGAAATTGAGTTGAACAACCACCCGGATAACAATATTAGCACAAAGTATTTAGTAGCAAAGTAGTATGGAATACTTAAAAGGAAAAAGGTGCAGTTTGTAGTAATTAACAAAGGGGAAAGTAATAAGCAAAGAAATATGTGAAAAGCTTCGAGGCATTGGAATGATGGATAATTATTCGGATGTGATTCCTCATGCAATAGTTATAACAAGTGACCGGAACTAGCTCCGTTCATCAATTTAATGTAAATGTATTCAATATAATCATACAATTTTTGAAAAGAACTTATGACATCTTTTCCTACCCTCCCGGGGCAGCGGGGTCCTTTAAACAAGGGATATTGGCCTCCTTTTAATGATCGGATCAAAGCATTAACACTTAGGAATACATGAACTCCTCAAACTACGGTCATCACCGGTGGTCCTTATTTCACGGGTTTCGGATCATAAACATAGTAGGTGACATAGACTTGCAAGATAGGATCAGAACTCAATATATTCATGAAAATAATAGGTTCAGATTGAAATCATGGCCCGGGCCCTAGGACAAGCATGAAGATAGCAAAGTCATAGCGACATCAATCTCGAACATAGTGGATCGTTGGGGGCGAGTAATTTCAAAATTTTCCCACGCACAAGATCATGGTGATGTATAGCGAGAGGGAGGTTGTTCCTCGGACCCAAGCGAGGCGATCCGAGAGGAAGTAGTCGCGTTCCTCGCGATCCGCCATCCCGGCCTTCTCGGCCCCGGTTTTGACACGTAATATGGCGCCCCGTACTCCGATCCAGCCAGTGTCAAGGGAGAGTTCCGTCGGCCGCGGCGGGTGGCGATCTTGATGTTTCCGGGCGGGGTTCGCCAAGCGCGGTATAAGGTGGAATATGGTGGGGGCACGCCCGGGCTGGGCGATCTCCGATCAACTTTGTGTTCGGTGCCCCTGCCCGTATATAAAGGGCCAGGGGAGGGGCCGGGAAGGAGGGGCGCCGGTCCTACTCCCTGGGAGGATTCCCCAATCCTAGTTCCCTAGTTCCGGAGGGGAAGAGAGAAGGGCCCTTTCTCCTAGTCCAATAGGACTAGGGAAAGGGCGCAGCCTCTTGGCCCTTCTCCTTTCCCCAAGGCCCATAGTGGCCCATTTACCTCCGGGGGTTCCGGAACCTCCGGATCAAAAATTCCGTTTTGGGAACCATTCAACTCAAACATAGGCCAATATATCAATCTTTATGTCTCGACCATTCGAGACTCCTCCATTCTGATCCATCCGGGACTCAACTCCCGGTACATCAAAACATAAACTCATAACCGCCTAACCTTGCGTGGACCCACCGAGAACAATGTAGACATGACCTAGAACTATTCACGGTCAATAACCCAGCGGGACTGGATGCCCATATTGGTTCCTACATATTCTGAAGATCTTTATCGGTCGGACCGCATAACAACATGTTGTTCCTTTGTCATCGGTATGTTACTTGCCGAGATTGATCGTCGGTATCAATACCTAGTTCAATCTGTTAAAGAAATCTCTTTACTGTTCGAATACATCATCTCCAACTAGCTCATTAGTTGTATGCCAAGGCCGGATGTATTACCGAAGGGCCCGAGATACCCTCCGGCAATCGGAGTGACAAAACCTAATCTCAAAACCCAACCCAACATCGCCTTTGGAGACACGAGTACTTTTATAATCACCCAGTTGGCGTTTGGTAGCACCAAAGTGTTCCTCGGGTAAACGGGGTTGCATAATCTCATAGTTACAGGAACATGTATAAGTCATGGATAAAGGGAGCAACATACTAACGATTGGGTTAAGCTAATGGAAATGTCAATCGACATTTTAATGATTGACCTTGTTAATCAAATAACAACTTTGTTCATGGTTAGGAAACATAACCATCTTTGATTAACAAGCTAGTCTGTAGAGGCATACTAGTGACATGTTGTTTGTCTTATTCACACATGTATCATGTTTCCTTAATACAATTCTAGCATGAATGATAAACATTTATCATGAAATAAGAAATAAATAATAACTTTATTATTGCCTCTAGGGCATATTTCCTTACTCCCCTTGCACTAGAGTCAATAATCAGATTACAGAATGATTCTAACACCCATGGGTCTTGGTCATCATGTTTTGCTCGTGGAAAGGCTTGTCACGTCCAACATTGATCCGTTGTATCTTCAAATCTTATGTCTCCTCGGACTAAGTCCCGGATGGAATTGGCCTCTTGATGTGCTTGGTCCCTTGTGAAATCTGGATTCCTTCGCTAAGGCAATGCTCAAATTTTCACAAAGATTTTCATTGGCCCATGCCAGGTATGACACCTAGATCGGATATGAACCCTTCATCGGAATCCTTCATTAGTGCTTCCCGGTGCTATTATTCCGCTTCACATGTAGATCCCCCCGACGCTTTGTTTAAACCACCAAGCCTCCTCCGTTTAGTGTAAACGATCCGGTCGATTTAGAATCGTGGATCGTTAATTCACACGTAACGCGATGAGCCTTTGTCACCTCCATATAGAAACATATCCTTAGTCCTTTTCGGGTATTTGGGATGTTCTTGACCCCATGATCCCTTGGATTACTTTGGTACCTCCGCTGGGCTTATAGCAAGGCACACCAGTCGTACCAGTTGATACATGATAGAGCCTATGGCTGAAAAAGGAACATCTTTCATTTTTCTCTATCTTCGGGTGGTGGGGCATTGAGTCGACTCAACTTACACCTTGTAAACGGAAGAACCCTTTCTTTGCTTGATCCATTTTAACTTCTTCAAAACTTTTCAAGGTATGTGCTTTGTGAAAGTCAATTGCCTTGATCTATCTCTATAGATCTTATGCCCAATATTAAAGTTCACGAGGTCTTTCATTGAAAAAACTTTATTCAAGTATCCTTTATGCTATCCGGAAATTCTATATCATTTCCATCGCAATATGTCATCCATATTAAATCGAAATGCCGAGCTCCCTCACTTTCTTGTAAATGGGCTTCTCCAAAATCAAAAACCCAAATCTTTGATCACACTATCAAAGCGTTTATTCAACTCGAGGGCCTTGCCCAGTCCATAGATGGATTTGGAGCTTGCATACTTTTTAGCCCTTTGGATCGATAAAACCTTGGTTGCATCATATAAACTTTCTTCAAACCATTAGGAATCTTTTCATCCATTTGCCAAATTTCATAATCATAAAATCGGATTGCTAACATGATTGGACGGATTAAGCATCGCCGGTGAGAAGGTCTCATCGTAGTCAATCCCTTGAACTTCGAAAACCTTTTGCAAAGTCGAGCTTTATAAAGAAATTACCCCTCTTCTTCTTGAAGATCCACTTGTTTTCTATTCGCCACCCCGAATCAACCAAATCCATACTTTTTTTCATACATGGATCCCATCTCGATTTCATGGCCTCAAGCCATTTTGGAATCTGGGCTCCCATCGCTTCTTCATAGTTTTGGGTTCATCATGATCTAGTAGCATGACTTCGAAAGGATTACCGACCACCGGGCGGATCTTACTCGTTGATCTCGAGGTTCTCAATAACGATCTAAGTTTCATGATCAACATCATCAACTTCCTCACTACTTGGCGTGGTGTCTAAACTGGTTTTGGACGAACTACTTTCAAGTAAGGGAGAAGGTACTTTATCATCAAGTTCCACTTTCCTCCCTCACTTCTTTGAGAAAACCCTTTCTAGAAAGGATCCATTCTTAACAACAAATGTCTTGCCTTGGATCGTGATAGAAGGTGTACCCAACTTTTCCTTTGGGTATCCTATGAAGACACATTTTCGATTTGGGTTCGAGCTTATCGGGTTGAAGCTTTTCACATAAGCCGCATCCCCAAATTTGAAAGGAAACTTTGGTTTTTGCTAAACCACAGTTCATAAGGTGTCGCTCAAGGGTTTGGTGTTCTATTCGGGGAATGGCCCTCTAGAGCATAACCCCAAACGATAGCGGTAAATCAAAGAGACATCATAGATACCATATCTAGTAAAATGACGCGTTCGGACACCCATTCGGTGGTGTTCGGGTGGGT